>CAKNWU010149402.1:2829-14473 GCA_932072015.1 Andricus quercustozae | reverse complement strand
TGGGTTACTTTAGTAGGTCTGCTACAAAAGTAAATGGAACAATACATTTTTCAGTTAATTTCTCGCATTCACTTTCGTTTCGTAGCCTATTAAGACGTTAATTAATTAGTTCAAATCTCCCCCTCCCCTACTCCCACTCCTTTCTCTTACTTGTCTTCACCACCCCTCCCCTAATTCTCCTTCTCTCACGTCCCCTAAATACCATCCCTTTCCCTACTATCCTTAACCTTACTTTCCACTTCACTTCACCTTATTTCCCCTACGTTTCTCTCCTTTACATCCCTTCTCCTCTAATTTCCGTCTACAAGCATCCCCTATCACCCCTCATATCACTCACCTTACCTCCCCTATTTCCATCCCCTCACTTCCCCACCCAGGATAAAAAGTACGACGGACGGATGGACGGATGGGCACCAGATCGAAAGTATAAGGGTTTCTGCCCGGGGTTACGAAACTCTAAAAATTAGCCAAAGTAGCCGCTGGGCTCATTTTAGTACCACTCAAGACTGTTTTTTTTTTAATTTTATTTTAATGCCTGAAATTAGGACTGAAACAATCCTTTTTTTTTACAGTGAAGAAAGGGTTTTGTAGCCTATTAAGACGTGAATTAAGTCGTTCAAATCTCTCACTCCCATACTCCCCCTCCCCTACTCCCTCTCCTTTCTATTACTTCCCCTCCCCTTCCAAAATTCGCCTGCTCTCACTTTCCCCACTTTCCCCACTTCCCGCCCAGTCCCCTACTATCCTTACCCTTGCTTCACCCCACACTCCCATACTGCCCCTACCCCTCACTTCCCCACCCGGAAGAAGGTTCAGCGGAAGAACTGACGGACACTCGTCCAAAATTATAAGGGTTTTTGGCTGGGGTCTACGAAACCCTAAACATGAAAGAAACATATATGACCACTTCTAATTATCATTTAGTCTCCTAAATTAAGAGAAAGTGGAAAGCGGAACTTATTTTAAAAAGTGGTTCGTGAATGGATATTTCTCATAAGAAATGTTTTGTACCAAGTATTCGCCGAGATATTTTGTTACATTTTCTCGGGGAGCACTTCAATTCGCGGCTCGTACATTAATATTCGTACATCCAGAATGTGGTGATTAATGATTACGAGCGAAGAGTATTTTGTTTTCAGAGATGGTATGATCTCTTATATTTCTTTTCAGACGTGCGTTTGCCGCCCACTCTTCCGCCACATTTGCACTTTTCTGGACACTCCGGAGGCGAAGGTTCTTATCCAAAAGCACGATCAATGACTATACCGGTAGACCAGGATTAATGACAAGGTTTTCCTTTATAAGAGACAGCCGCTACTTCTTTCTTGTTCGAGAGGATGTATCGATTTAACTGCAAGATAAAAGGAAAGGAGACAGACTGATAAGAAAAAATAGGCTGTAAGCTCCCTTTCTTTATTGGGTTAAAGAACACAAATTTTTACATATAAGAACATTGATATTCTCCAAAAATGTTGTTATTAAGGATAGTCATTGTTTAAAATGGGGGATGGGCCTGAAAGGGTAAGAGCTGAGTTCCAAATGACACTTCTCTCTTCCCAGGGGGGCGCGCGCCCCCTGTAAAGAATGACAGAAGAGGGGCTGAGATGGAATTTGACAGGTGGGCTAGAAAGAACGAGGAGATGAGTTCCAAATCACCCCAATCTACCCTTCCATTGTACCCGAAAGTAACTGTTATTGACACATTTTTTATAGTGTAATCTTCATGTAAAAATAGGTATTAAGGGCAAATGATATTCTATAACGTCATTAATTGTCATTTGTTATGTTTACCATGTATTTCTTCCGTCTTCTTATTTTTAAGATAGTGCGTCTATATACGGCCGCACAAAACCCATGTACCCTTTTCCTTTCCAGGTTAGTACGTTTAGATTCGACCATGATATAAACGTACGAACTGTCTGGACGATTAAACGTTCAAATTAATGAAGATATTTTAATGAAATTTTTGGAAAAAATGGAAAATATAATAGCAGGCGGCGGCTTCGTATGGGAATTACGGCATCGCGATTTTAGACAATTACTTATGATTGTATCGCAATGAGTTTTCAAAGAATGAATTCTGACAGTTTTATTGATCTAATGTTCAGATCGTTCTAATTATATATAGCACAAAATTTAATAAAGCTGAATTCTATAATTTTTTAATAAACTTTGAATTATAAACGTTTAATATTGAAAATTTGCAAGAAAGGAAAATTTTAATTTGAAAAATTTAAATAACAATATTCATTTAAAGCATTAAGAATATGGGAAAATTCAAACTACCAAGAGTTTGAATTTGAAAAAATTTAAATGATGTTATTTTCCTTCACACTAAACCTCAAAACTGAAAATATTTCATTATTGCAGCTTATGTCTATACAGGAATCAGAAACAAAAAAGCTCATTAAACTGAATCGTTCTTTTCTCTTTAAAGGACGTTTAGACTTGTCTTTTGAACATTCGTAACTTTTACAATTATAATTAAAATCATGTCACTGTGCAATTTAAAATTAAAACGGTTCAATTTAAAGAGTTTCATGGTACTTGCGCTCAAGTTTGGAAAATTTCAAGCAAAAATCTTTCGAAATTGGACAGATAGGCATTCAAAACATGTAGATATAATTTTCCAAATAGCTTCTTATCATTTTTAAATTATTATTGTTTATATTACCAATATTCGATGAAATCCAGTTAAACAATCTTAGCAGAAACTTACCTGAAACAAAAAATATAATTAATCATTACAATGCATTTCCAAATTTAAGAATTTGAAATCGAAAAATTTAGAACTTTAAACATGAACAAACAATGAAATACATAGCTTTCAGTTTAAAGTTTATAAAAACTTTCAAAGCAAACATGGTCATTGTTACAAAATTGAACATATTTATGTGAAAACCCACCACTTCTGTTTCAGGAATTCTGACAAGACCTCCAAATCCTCTCACGAGGAACTCCAGAGCCTCACTTTTCCATTTATTCCTATGCAGCCCAGTTTATAATCCTCTCCCTTTTCATAAATCCTTATAAATTAATCGCTTTTCCATTTATCCCTAATTTTCAATCCTCCATATTTCCCTTTCTCATTCCATTATTACCGGGATTCAAAACAGAGATATAAAATTACTTTTCGACAGTAAGGGGGGTAGGGCTTTGACCTTTTCGGTTCCAGCGGCGCCTCAATTATTAAGATAACTTACTATACTTCCATAAAAAAAACCGTAATGGGGGGCCTCGCCCCCTGTATATATATTTATATGTAAATTTTCACATTCCACCATATTCTACAATCTTCTTATTTTCAGGGTCTTATTTCACATTATATAGCTTTACCCATGTCTAAAATTAAAATAATATTTAAAATATAGCCAAATGTTGGCAAGTCATCATTCTAGCATATAATATATTCAGCAAAAAGTGCAGATTGACAATAATACTTTTATCTTTTTTTACAATAAGTCCGTAAATCCAAAATGATAAATACCGACAAAGGTTTTTTTTTCTCTTCAGCGAGTGGCGAACCACGGGAATTGAAATGTATAAAAAAGCACCGAGGCAGTCGCAGCTTATACACAGTTTGCCCGTTCGAAAGCGGAAAGAAGCATGTCGCATAAATAAAAATACAAAAAGAACAAAAAACAGAACTTTGACTCCCGTGGTGACTGCAGGAACGCGCAACGGAAATCTACTGGGAGTGAGAGTGCGTCTAGCCCTTTTGTCAAAGAGGTACACCAAAAGAGGTCTCCGGAAGGAGAAAATGATTCTTATTGCACTCGCAGAATTTTTTTTTCTCTCTCTTTTCAAGAGCACTCTCTCAAGTGGAACAAAATCGTCTTTCGTAGAATAAAAAACATGAGGGCATAGAATTTAAGTGCTCTCAAGGAAAACTACGTGTATCGCCCACGATCTTTGCCACTATTTTAATTCCTGAATAGTGAAATAAGATTCACGCAAAAAATGAATAAATAGTTCCATAAAGAGTTCTATATATAAACTAGACCATTTTTGTATGAACTTATATGAAGTACTTGCTCAAAAGTGTTATTTACAGTTTAGATTATACTTGGATACAGTGGATATTCTTAATAGTGTTAGACAATTATTAATTTATTAGTCAATGCAACAATCCTCTGTGCTTTCACTCTGTCCATGAACAACACATGTTCATTTTATTTGAAGTATTAAAGTTGAAAGTATCGAAGTATTTGAAGTTTATTTGAAGTATTGCAAATACTTTAAATACAACCAATTTCAAACTGGAACTCTATTCCAAGTGAAATAGGGGAAACATTTTTATATTTAAAAAGTGCCCGAAAGTGTAATTTTACTCAAAAGAAAATTCTATCTAAATATTTCTGCCTTAGAAAACAAGTGCATTTTGTGCAATATGAACCAAAATCATGACCAAATATTTGCAAAAATGACAAAAATATGAGATCAATTTTGATTGCATTGCAAAAGTTCTCTCTCCAACTATGTGATCTGTAATTTTTGTGTAATAATTTTACGTATTTTCTTATTTAAAGCAGTTTCATTATAATATGTCACAGTCGGGTACCCCTGGCCATTTCGCGTAGGGTATTCCCGGCCAGCTTTTTTCATGCTCGATTTCAATTATTTTCAATTGAAAAATGATAAATAACCATAAATAACCTGACCTATACCGGCTAGATTATTAATAAAAAGGATTAAAACTCACTTAGAATCAAAAGTGGTAAGAATTATAAAATGCACAATGATAAATTGGAAGCCTTAATGATTAAAAATGTTTGCATTAAAAACGTTAATAATTTAACAATATGATAAATTATAAATTTTGAAATTATTAAGTCTTTTAATTGAAAATGATGTTCAACTTGAAATGTTTTAATCAAAAATTGTCAATTGAAAAAGTTAAAAGTAAAATAAAAAAGATAGGAACTTGATAAATCAGGCAATTTTCAAATTACTATTGATCGATATTGAACAATATATAATTATGTGAGAAAATATGAGCATTACAATTTATTTTATTTTAAAATAAAATTTTTAATTGCTCAAATTTGTAATACTTCAATTTTTAATTTATAATTAATGTTTCAAATTTAGTTCTTAAAACTGAAATAATTTCATTGGCACTACCCATTCCAAATTCGATTATGAAAAATCATTCATAAAGTTCCTGTTGGAAATATATTTTCAATTGCAAATGCTTTAGTTTCAAAAATGAAGCAAGTGCAAATGATACAAATTCTTGATGTACTGTCGAAAAGATCCGTTTATCGCTAGATTTTTTATTTAAATAATTGATGATTAGGAGATGAAAACAAAACAGCGAGCAGTTTTTAAAGGAGATTGAATGGAATTTTAATAAAACGAGTACTTAATGAAGTGAGGTTTCGTTTATTTATTTATTCGCAGAACGATTCAACTTTTCAGACTTGCTCTGGTTATCGGTTTTCTTTCCTATAGCTATTTCGACACTTACTTACTCAACCCTTAGCTAAAGGAAATGTCGCCTTCAACCCTAAAACAAGTCAAACCCAGGCAGAAAAAAAATCCATATAAAGGAGATCACGGGTGTGCCTGACTAGAAATGTCGAAGAGCATTAGTGAGAGCAGAGAATGAAAAGAATGTAGTGCCAAGGGAGAAAGTGTGAGAGATTAAAGAGGGTCATATTCACTAAGAAGGGCTTCTCTCTAAAATACGAATAATATCCGGGCCAAATGTTATTCCTTCTACTGCTCCAGTACATATATTGGAGTAACATCATGAATGGTCGTTACTTACCTTCGTTACAACTGAGTTTTTTTTATTATTGTCTAAGCCTCGAATGAAGGGAGCAGCGAGGATTTCCAGAAATATGATGTTATTCTTATTCTCGTGGGAAATCAGTTTATTTTTGTAATTTCGCCCATTCTTGTTCAATTCAAATAGAAATTTAAAAAATGTTGAATTGGTTTTATATTTGGAAATTTTGTGATAGTGGAGAGATTTAAATAATAAGTTTATTGATTTCAAAAGTAACCCCAATTTTTATCGAAGACAATATTGCCTTCTGAATCAAGATACATGACAACTGCAATTTCAATGAAAAATCAGTTTTTTGCCATTGCAAAAGATTGCATATATGTGTCTAAAAATATTTTCTGAGATTGCCAAAGATTTAATGGATTATAGGAAATCCATTATAGAAATCATAACATAGAAAGACTTATAGGGTAAACAGTACTGAAATAAATTGTTAACAAAAAAATAGGGATTCTGCACAAATAACCTTTACACTGAAAAAATCTGTGAATGTGAATTACTTTCATATCTTTAAAATCGCTTAAAACTTCATTGAAATGCATTAAAATCCTTTGGAATCTCTTGAAATCCCTTGATACCTTTAGAAATATGGTTTAATCCATTAAAATCCCTAAAATCTATTAAAATCAATAGAAATCCCTTATAATCTGGTAACCACTTTTGAATTCCTTTAAAATCTTTGAAATATTCAGAAATCAGTAGAAATTATTTTATATCCCATGAAAATAAATTTATTTTATTCCCTTATAGTTCTCTGAAAATCCGTTGCAATCTCTTGACTTTTTTAAAAATAATTTAAAATGACTTAAAACCTTTAAAATCACTGGATTTTTTTTTTAATTTGTCATATTACTTCAAATTGTTGAAATTCTTAGAAATAATAAAAAATAAAATTTAATTTATTCCGTAAAGTTAACTGAAAAATCGTTAAAGTCACTTTAAATTATTTTAAATATTTAGTAATCGTAAAAATACATGAAAATATAAAAGTAGAAACCATTTGAAATCCCTTATATATAAATTAAATTAAACTTATTAATTTAAGTTCTCTAAAAAGAACGTTCAAATCCGCATGAAACTTTTAAATCCTGGGAAATTCAATATTAAATGTTGTGAAATGCCTTGAAATCTTTGAAAAACCTACAAAATTAAATTACACTCACTCAAAAAAATTACAAAAATCACACACTTAAAAAAATGTTTAAATCCCAAGAAATCTTTGTAATCCTTGTATATCCAATAAAATACTTTAAATCTTATGACATTTTTTAAAACTTTTGGAAATCTTATAAAATTCTTTGAAATCCCTTAAAATTCCTAAAATCTCTTAAAATCCTTTGGAATCCTTTTAAATCTTTGGAAATCGTACTAATTCATTAAAATAAGTATAAATAATTTGAAAACCCTTGAATATAATCTCTTGAATTTCTTTGGAATCCCTTAAAGTACTCGCAAATGATTCAACATCTTTAAAATCCTCTAAAATCTCTTGAAATGTTACGAAATTCCTTAAAATTCGTGGAGATATTTTTCAACCTCTCAAGAAAAGATAAAATCCTGTGAAGTTTTAATAAAATCTGACGAAATCGCTTAAAATCCTTACAAAAGAAATTATAAAATATAAGTTTGCAGTTTCTCTATTTTTTTGCATCAAATCTTTCAATATTTGGAAATTATTTATATGTATGCTGATTTTGTTATAATGATTTGCTCTAACGATTTTCTATAACGAAAGCGAGAGTGTGCATCAGATATCAGGAGTAATTAGTCCCTCGAAGTTTTTTATATTGTTCGATTCTTTATGAAAAGACGGATTTAACTATACTAATCATCATTAAAAATTGTAATTAAATCCCGCGATAATTATGTCTTGATTAGCATATCTGCAGCGATTATCGAGAAATTCCGATGTCGAAGCAATACATATTCACGAAAGTGAAGTATATCTACACGAATTCCAGGACTTTGGAAAATCTAAGTTTTCAGATCCTCACAAAACGAACACAAGTGCGCAGGTGTGTTTTGGGCCAGGAGGATCTCGGTCTTTCTGCAGACCGAGTTTCTGATATCGAATAGCACATGTACATGTTGGGATAACCCTTGAATTCTTGGGGATTCTTCAAAATTCAATTACATTGACGATAAAATATGCCGGAAGAGAAAATTAAACTCCGGCAAAATATGCTGGAAAATAAAATTAAAATCCTGCATATTTTGCCGGAAAGTGATACTCGACAATATTTTTATTTTTAAAGACTTTCAATTTAAAATTCTGTTAACTCAACATGCTTCTGTTAGAAAGAATTCGACAAACAATTAGTTTCAAATTTTTCAACTTTCAACGTTTTAAACTTGGTATTTGGAATTATTTGATAGCGAACGTTTTAATTCAAAATTTTCAATGTTATACGCCTTAAATTGTATAAATATTCACATTTTGAAAGCGCTAAACTGAGATTGAACTATTTTAAATCATTTAAATTCAAAATAGTACATTTTAAGGGTATTTTAGGAAACCCTTATAATCGCTTGCCAACGTCGTCCGCCCGTATCTTAGCTCGTCTTAACAAAACTATTCAAGCTACGACCCTAAAGTTTTGTATTTGCCTAATGCAGTGACCACTGTGGACCGCAGACAAATACTGAGAACCTTGGGAAAAAACTTCCTTCTATTTGAAAGTTAAATTTTAAGCAAACAGTCATTTGGAAAAATGATAGGGGAATTAAAGGGAAAAGATCCCTATGCTCCAAGCTTTTCTTTTAGTTTGATTTTCCTCGGGGACGTCTCAAATGGAAGATTTTCGCATGTAGAATTAAGATGAAAAATTTAATTTGCTACGTTACATTTTCAATTTTGTAGAAAAAAATAATCAAGAAAAAACTTAAGGAAAAAGTGAACAAAAGTCTTTGAAAAAAGTCTTTGAAGAATTGTATGAAATTTTGGAAGATGAAGGAAAATATATTAAACGAACGCTGCCTGACCCGTTGAAGTATATATTTTTAAAGTAAAGGGCGTTTTTTCAGATTTTTTTGATAATATCTTCATTAATGACAAAATGGCGCATCTGCTTTTCTTGGCTAAAATATTGTTCTTTATTTTCTAAAATTTCAGCGAATTATTTTCTTTAGTTTAAAAATAAGAATTAGGAAAGAAGCACTGAAATTTAATGAACCTTTGCTTTTGTAACTTAATCTGCTTTTTTCAAAGACTACATACCAATATATCAATTTTAATTAATCTATTAAGAGGATTAAAATAAAAAAATCTTTTCGACTAACGACTGTGTTTTCAATTGACTCATTTTTCTTTTTGACAGGTAGTATTAGGCAGAAACCAACGTCCAAGATCGAATTATGCAAAGTAAGCATTTTTAAATACTCGAGGGGAAGTACTGAAAATGGAGACTGGAAGGCGAGACGCCCGAGCTTGAAGGGAAAGCCGGTAAAGCATTTTATGCCAGTGAGGGAGCAGTGAAAGATTCAGAATGCGAATTTGCGAGCATAATGAGATAAGGTTTGAGTACTCGTTTCGAAACTAATAGCTGAGACCATCTCTGAACAACAATTAATGTGACTACCCTTCCCATTCCTTTTACTCGTTAGAACGTGACTGGAAGAGTGGAAACTCCAGAGAATATTAGTGCTCTAAATAGAAATTCTTTAGGACATCTTAAATCTTTTGGGAATTAGGTTGCTTCAATTGATATAAAGTTGATATTTATACTTTACTTGGGCTTATTAGTTGCTGTACAGGGAGTGCATACATCCTTAATTTTATTATTAATGCTTTAAACATGAGTGCACTGAAACTTTAGTGTGACCCAATTTTGGAACTAAAACGTCAAAAATATTGTAAATTAAATCATACTTATTTGGAGATATTTAAATATAAAATAATTGTCGAAGAGAAAGCTAAACACAAAAGAGTTCATTCACAAAATGCGTGATACGTATCACGTATTTTGTGAATAGCCCCAAAATAATATAAATAAAGTGAAAAATAAAGAATTCGTATCTACTATGACAAATTCCGAAATAATATTAAATGAAAGAATATTCTGTTTATGAATAAATATATACCAATTCTCCAAAGATTCTACCATTTGATTTATCTTTTCTTAGTAGTAGAACTATACTATTACGGGAACACTTACTGACCGAGCAAGGTTATGTTCCATGCTAATCACCTGCCAGTCTGTATCACCCTCAGGCGGTAATATAGATCCCTGACATGGGTAGCGTCTAAATTGTCCTAATAGTGCCCCCACTTAGAACTCTGAGCACGTTTTCAACTCCGGTAAGTGGAAAATTTCAAATTAGCGTGAAGATTAAAAATTTAAAACAGAAGCGAAAAAATCGGTGTGCAAATTAAAAAGTTATACTTAGTCCTAGTAAGGCTTCTACTTAGAACTCCCCGCATACGCATCTAGTTGTACTGCTGTTCTAAATTAAATTTCCTATTCCTAGAATTTGAGAATTTGAATTTTCCATGATTGAACGTGTTGATGGGGCCAATTTGAATTTTTTGCAAGTAAATAGTGATCGGAAACCAATAACTGATGGCGATATTGTAAACTTCGGTAATATCTTCGCTATGTCGGTCTCGCAATAATCGGTATTACCACTAGCGGGAATTAGATTCCGTCGGTAAAGATTTATCGGCACTCTGGAAAGCAGATCTCTACCGTGGATTGATGTTCAGTCGATATATCAGCTGTCTAATTTAAATAAAATTTTGTTCATGATCGCAAGTTACTACAACGTATATAAAACTAACCTAATCATCGCCCTAGAGAACCTCATGAATGGAATGTTTAAGCGATTGCATAACACACACAGATAAAAAGAGTGTTAAATTCTATGTGAAATTGTGAATAATTGTGAAAAAGGATGAAAATATGCCCTAGCGGGCCCAGCGAACGGATCAGTGACTATGTCTAATTTTAAAGATATAACTAAAATCTAATTTTTAAATAACATAAACTCCTCGTTTTTCTTCATGACTTTAACATTGTGCTTCTGGTACTGAATTTGGTCCGAGGGCACCATACTTCTGCTTTAAGACTTCACGCAGCTATGAACTTACTGAACTATTACTATAATCGATTTCATCATTGTCCTTGATGTCATTTTAAATATCTGTCAGAACATCTTCAGATAACTTGAGAGGACGAATTTCATAGCTATTTTATCATATCCATTTACGTCAAATAATAGGTTTTTGCTGTTTTGCGTCAGTAAATCTGATTCCTCTGTAATTGATTTGAGGATATTCCGAATGTGATTCAAAATGACATCAGGTCAGTAAAAATTAAATACCAGAAAGAATAAAGTTGACAAGTTGACTGTAAATATAAATGAATAGAACAAAAATATAATTGAATAAAGTAATTTTTATTTTTGAAGCAGTCAACTGCAACCTCGATTCAAAGATTTTCATATATTTTAATGAGCAATGTGACGTCATGAGTTTCAGATTTCATACAAATCGAAGCTTCACGTACAAATTTTTGGTTAGTAAGAAATAAGGAAATGAAATAAGTATCAATCGAAGTTTTAAAAACTTTCAACAATTAAAAAACTCGTATCCCACCTTTATATTGATTAATTATTTATCACTATTATTATTAATGTTAATATTAATTATTATTCCAGCTATCTTAATTTCAAATAAACCGGTTTAATTTTAAGGTAAACTGTTAGGTTAATTCTAAATTTCAAACCTCTGAAAATTAATCCTATTTTATTAGCGCCATATTCAGAGTTCCAAAATTCCTAATTCAGCTATATATTTTTTGAACCATTTATATATGGGGCATAATTTCCCAAGTGTACCCACCTCTAAAATGA
>CAKNWU010149367.1:387-14193 GCA_932072015.1 Andricus quercustozae | reverse complement strand
TTTTTTTTGAAATTACGCTAAATTGACTCCACTTTCATTTGTTCTGAATAAACTTTGTCGGAGGATCGACAGGAAAGGAGGTATTTCAAAAAAACACAACTTTTTCGTTTTTAGTCAAAAATGCAAAAAAAAATGAAATTTTTGAAACCTTGAAATTCTCAAAATAATATGTTTAAATAACCTTCTTTTTTTAGATGTACGCCGAATTTTATAGACTCTATTTGATCCTATGGCATCATCAATGCAAACTAAACGTGACTCGATTTATTTTGAAAAAACTGAACTCCACTTTTTTGCCCGTAAAAACAGGCAAAGATGGCCAAATTTGAGGGGTCATAACTTATGACCTATCATAGGTAGGACATTGTGCTTTTTTTGAAATCTCAGAAAATTGAGTCTACTTTCACTCACCTGTGAAACAATTTTCCGTGTAGTAATTAGGTTCAAAGGTACAGAGTGTTTTGTGAAACAAATTTTCTCATAATTTTGTTCTCTTTCTTTTTTCTCTTGGATATTTTGCTCTAAAATGCAATGGAAATTATCCGACCACGCAAAAGTAACTTTTGGAACTGTTTTCGAAAAAAAAACGCGGTTTGGCAATTGATCTGTTCTACCATTTTTGATATTTTAAAAGGGACCCTTCAACGAAACTTTCTCATTAAAAACATTTCAAAAGGGAATTTTTCTGGAATTTCACTCATTATTTCGACGTAATGCCTGGACTAGGATGATTCCATTTTAAAACAAAAACTATGCATTAAATGTTCATAATAAATTGGGTGATTTCTCGGAAGAACGCCGTTTACATATTTTAAGTCGGTACATGCTGGTTCTTTTGCAGTCGGTATCATTATTCTACAAAGTTAAAAACAAAGATCCAATCTTACGTAAATGTTTTACAAGAGGTATGTATCTATAAGATTATTATTAAACAGTAAAATTGGATTTACATAGCATAGAATAAGTAACTATTATAGAAAAGAATTATGTAAATTCCCATTAGAAAAATAGTTTTTACATTAACAAAAGTAAATATTTGGCAAGAATAATCCTTCTAATAGTATAGAGAGATAAAATAAAAACATTGTTAGAAGTTTGTATACGAAAATAACCATATTTGCCTGTTGAGGGCTATAAGAAAATAAACCGAATACGCGTTGTGGTCCAGGATTAATTTTTGAAAACGGAAGCATGTAGGAAAAAAGAAATAGAGAGGTTTAGTTTAAAATTAAGGAAAGAGTCGGGAAAGAGTATAGGGTGACATGAGTTTGTCAATAGTATCGTCTAGATCTATTTTTAAATTTTCGAAAGTAGAGTTATTGAACTTGGCGTTAAAATCGAGACATTTGTTGAAATCTTGGACCCTTGAGATGATTCTTGATGTTCCTCTATTTTTTGAAATCTGTTTTCAACTTTTTTTTTAACTCAATCATTTTTTGATGAAAAACTGTTAATACTATAGCCTTAATTAGAAATTGATCAAATCTCTTGGAGAAAATAAATTATTGCATTGATACGAATTTTGTGACTACTCGCATTGCAAATTTCAGATCTCTTCGTACATCCTGTGATGAATTTGCTATAGTTCTCTATTATCTAATGCTTGAAGTTATATCATTCAAACGTGTCTAAATAAGACCAAAATTTATATTCTTCGGAAAGGATTTGAAAATCGATAATAGGCTCAAGATAAACGCCTAGTGAGTATATGAAATGAGAATCGATGCAAGAGGTTGTCGCATCAGATAGGGTTACTAGGAATAATATCTAGAAGATACCAAGTGATATTTGGAGTTTTGAATTCATTGTGCTTCACGGAGGCCTGCAAAAAGAAAACAAAAGTTAGAGTAGAAGATGGTTTTAATTTTGCGGATTATATCCCTAGCTTTTTCTATATTTCTAAGGTTTTTTACTCATTTAGGAATACCACTATCATCTCTTTCGAAAATTTTAGTGTGAGATAAATATGGCCATGACATGAGTAGATCAATTTGATGCATGAAAACGACGATAAGACAGTCTATACACTGACAGTGGATGGGATACATCTGAAATTAAAATGATAAGGGCTTGTCGTTTAATTATTAACGGCTTGACATTTTATGTGTGAACGTTTAAGTCTATTGACGTGTACTACCGCATGTTTGCCTTTTATGTCAATTTTCACGTTTCCTTTTCCTAATATTTCTTTATATTGATCATCAAATTTTTTCGTAGGTACTTTTCCAATTAATAAAAAGACGTTATCTCTAATTTTGATTTCTAATGGATTAACTTCTCGATCATGATATATTTTTTACATTTCTTTACCCACAATTAAATTTTGTCTTGCTTGAGTTCTCATTTCATATAATTTTGTTATGCAATTCGTTAGGTAATCGTCATAAGTTTGCAATTTTTCTTCCTTTGATAGTGGTTCATTTGATGTTTGACGAGCTAACATACTAAAAACGAATTTATAGGACGTACACTTTTTACCTTCGTGGAAGCTTGTATTGTAAGAAGAAAACATGGCTAATTCAAGCTAATCGTCCCATTCGGAATTTTTTGAAAGAACTTGCTTAAGGTATTCCGATAATACGTGATTTGATCGTTCAAGAGACCCATTTGATTGTGGATGGAATGCTGTTGTTTTAAATTGTTTAATTCTAAAACGTTTTGCCATTCTTCTCATTAAATTGCTTAAAAAATGTGAACCTTGCTCAGTCAAAATTGCTTTTAGGGAACCGTAAATGCATATAAATTGTTTAACAAAAATGTCAGCTACTGTTGAAGCTTTCGCATCCGGAATCGCCAGAGCTAAAGCATATTTTGTAAAATTATCTTAAATAGTTCAGATATTTACGTTGCCTAATGTTGTTTGTGGAAGTGGTTCAACGATGTCCATTGACATTTTTTCAAATACTGTTCCAGGCGTGTCTGTTATTATCATAGGATTTTTAGTTTTGACGCAAACAAATTTTTTCATTTGACATTGTAAACACTCTTGAATATATTTCTGAATATCAATTTTCATATTCTCTCAATAATAATTCTGAAAAATTCGATGATTAGTTTCTGTAATTCCTTTATGACCTCCTAAAGCTGAAGAATGTGCTTCTTCAAGTAATTGAGTTCGCTGTTCTTGCGTTGGATATTGAACTATTCCCGTACATATTATCATTTTGGTAGAAGAATCCGAAAAATTTGAAATTTCTCGTATTTCCTTCCAACCTATGTGATTAACTTGTGAAGTTTTTGCGATAATAATAGATCGTATATTCAGTCTCAATGGTATTGAATGCAAAGAAAGTATTGAAAGCTTAATATTGCTCAAAGTTACTGAAAAAATTTTCTTTGGAATCAGCTTCAATGGGAAGGACTAAATAATACTGTTGTCCTTTCCTTATTTTTTAGCAAGTCCTTTCTCAAGTTAACTGAACATAGGTAAAATGCCACGTTTCGACAAGGCTCATGATCCATTATCACGTGGGGAAACGTCAGTAGCAATAAAATGAGCGTAATTGTCTTTACGCATCGTTAATTGATCACGACACTTAACGACATTTTGTTGTGTATAGGTTTGTCCGTTTAATTGTGTATTCAAAGGAGGGTGTTCTGGAGGGGGTTTATTTTCTTCTAAATTATCTTAATTTCTCTCCTGAAAAATTCCGGGATTTTTCGCGTTTTTCCCCTTTGGAATTTTAATAAAATTTTCTGGTTCCGGAATTTCTTTTATATTTTCTTCTTTAAAAATGTTTTCTTCATCTGAAAAAGTTTGAAAATTATCATCTTTTAGGACCTCATCTTCCGAAGTTGAGAAATTATCTTCATTTTTCTGTTTCTTCTTATTATCTAGCAGACTTTGCCTTGGATATTTGGTAATTTTTCTTCTTCTTTTTCATAATTTGCTTTCTTGAATTGTTAACATATTCTGTATCTAAATCAGATTCATATTCGGGTTTCAAGTTTGTGTGTGTATTCTGTTTTAAATTCAGAGACTTACCAGTGGTTGCCTCTTTTCTTGGTCTGCATCTCTTTTTCAAGGCTTGCGGATTCCTTGGTTTTGTGAACACAACTTCCTTGGGCCTACCTCGTGCCTTTTTGGCAGAAGTCGAGGGAAGTAAGTGTTCTTCGTCTTATCTTTATGTGACTTACCTTGATTTTTAATTTATTCATTAATTTGTGCTTGCTCTTCGTATTTTTGCTTCTCTCCTCTTGTAACCACAATATTCCAAAATTGGCAGAGAAGTTCATTTTTCTTTATAATTTTTTGAATTTAATTTAACACTCAATGGTAGAGAAGTTTCTGTATTGGACTATCAAAACTTGATAGGGATTTCTTCCTCACATGTTGAGTTATTGTCCGAAACTATATTAATTCCTACCGTTTCACCGTTTTCTAGAACGTGGTTCCTTGAAATCGCATCTGCATTAACATTTGATTTTTCTGCTTTATGGACGACGTCATAATCATTTTTGGTGAGCTTCAATTGCCATCTTGAAACTCGAGAACAAGGATCTTCAGAATTTTTTAACCAAACAAGGGGCTTATGGTCTGTAGCGAGTGTAAATTTTCTTCCGTACAAATAAAGGTTTTGAAGAATCAGGTCGAATTAAAAGTGGTTCTTGGCATAATTTATCCTTTAAAAAATCTTGGCAAAATTTTCTATGAATCTACGGTAATATCTAGCTAATCCTAAGAATTGTTGAATATGCTTTTGGTTTTTAGATGTTGGGAAATCTTTCACTGCCATGATATTTTTTGGATCAGGTCGCACTCCATCTTTATCTATTACATGTGACCGTCCGCGAAGAAAGGGACCTAATGCGGAAAAAATCGATTTTAATTTTCTTAAACCAATCGATAAGTTTCTGAGTTACTCTTTCATTTCCAATGATCAGAAATTGTTTAAGTTGATTACTTCTTTTGTTATTAAGCTACAAACATAGGCATGATAAGCGTACGCGGAGACCGAACGAGAGGCCTACGAAAGCCAGCCCCACCACTTACCACATAGCTGTACGCGACGTGACCGTGGGCTACACTGACTCGTGCCTAAAAGTGTATTGATAAGTGGAGAGGGTGCTTTTCGTAGACGCATCCCCACTACTCAAATGCTGGCTTGCGGAATCTACTGCGATAGCCCGTTCTGTAAAATTCAGCTTTGACGCATTAGGTCCCTTTCTTCGCGGACGGTCACATATGTCCTAAATATCCTACTTCGTGTCGTAGAAATTCGCACTTGTCGGCTTTTAAATGAAGATTTGAATTTCGTCAACGGCTCATTAGTCCATTAAATACACAATCAGCATAAATCATAATGTCATCTGGATAAAGAAAAAGTTATGTTCCCTGAAGTCCCGTTAAAACTAAATGCATTAGTCGGTGAAAGTTTGATGGTGCATTTTTTAAACAAAAAGGTTCATAATGTCCATAAGGGGTTGAAAATGCTGTTTTGGGTGCATCTTTGGGATCCATTTTTATATGATGGAAACCCGTTGCTAAATCAAAAACAGAGAAATAACGAGCAGATCCTAACTGGTCTCAAATGTCGTGAATATTTGGTAGAGTATTAATCACCAATTACCTATTCATGCAATTTTCTAAAATCAAGTACCATTCACCATTTTTTTTTTTTTTTGTGAATCTTGTTTTGTAGGAACAATCCAAATTGGTATATTTTAAGGTGATTAATAGGATTTTATTACGTTTTTTTTTTCAATAATTCAGCTACTTGGCGAATGGTTTCTTCCTTCTGAACTGGAGAAAATTGATAGTGTCGCGAAAAAATAGGGCAATCATCTGTTTTTGTTATTGAGTGTTCGAGTATGTTTGTAGGTTCTAAGTATTCTCCCGGGATATGGAAGCAATCTGCATTTTTAGTAATTAATTTTTCAATGTGCTTATATTCTTCCATATTTAAATGATCTAACTGTAGTAGTTTTTTGATTATTTCTACTCTTTCTTCACCTGTAATCTTGTAAAATTGGCAGGAATTGTTTGATTTTTCATCAGATTTCAAAAAACTATTTAATATTAAAACAGGCAAATTTTCATCATTTTTATTTTCGGACAAATTAGATTGATTCGTTGAATTTTTGAGTTCGCATTGTTCAAAATCTTGCAATTCAACACTGGAAATTGATATTTTTACGGGTCGTTTATTTATAATTTGCATATTTGACGTAGGCTTAACCTCCTCAATTTTTTACAATGGCTTGACCTACAAAAGTTCCTTCTACAATTAATAATTGAGTTACAGATCCTTCACTTTTTTCTGTATTTTCTGTTTTTACATAATAATCAAAAATAGTTCGTGCCTGGATTGTGATATAGCCAGTTTTTTCGATAGGATAAGTTGCATTATTAACTTCAAAACATTTATGGGTGATTCTCCACAGACAGGGAATTTTTGGACATAAAAACGTTTTCAATTTTTGATTTTCCAGGTGCGTTTCTCTGATTGTATGTAAAGTAAAACAATACTGTAAAATATTAACACATTTAACGTAGCATGTCAGGGAAGAGTAGCTTTCTTCAAAAAATGAAAAGTTTTTCCATAATTAAATTTTTTTGTTTTCAAATTTGAAATTTTTTTCCAAATTTGAAAAATTTCTTTTCGTTTTACGCTTATTATTCTAAATTATAATCCTAATAATTGTAAAGGTATAATACGTGACAAGATGAATTTTAGCTTGCTCAGCTCATCTTGCTCTTAACCATTTTTATTTTTCATTGACATTCTGAGAGTCAGATGATTTACCTTTAGAGCGCGCCATTCTGATTGATTTCAGGTTTATGTTAGGCTTCAGGTTTAATTATGAAACATATTCTTGATACTAAGATATAGAATCCATCTCGGAAAACGAAACAACGTTCGACAGCAAGTAGACCGAAAGCCGGTGTTAACATAACTTCTGAAGAAAGTAATTGTGCAGTAATTGTAGGTATAAAAATTTTAATTCTCGATTTACGTGCATTTTTTTAAAAATTATTTAGAAAAGTGCTTCGATGAGCTCCATTTCGTCCCTGACAGCGAAAAGCAGATTATGGTATCTGATGTTGCGGTATCCGAAAACCATACAAAATTATTTTTTAAGCTTTGAAAACAAAAGTAATCAATAAATCCCTCTCACAAAAACTCCATTATTATGTGCTACACGGAATTGTCATCTTTTCATTTATTTTTATTAAGAAATATGAAATTTCTCAGCAGGTACGGTATCCGGTACGAATAAAAATACGCCACATTTTCGGTTACAATTTTTCACTTTGCAAAAAAAGTTCTTAATTTTTTGTTATGAAGTTTGGACGAATGAGTAGTGTGGCTTTTTTTCTAGATATTTTAAGAAGATAAGGTCAACAAAGTGACCATCCATGGACAATTGTCCGCAACTGCTTATTAATTATTGTAACCATATTCAGCAGAAAGCCTTGGTACAGCTACCCTCTATCCGCAACCCGAGGATGCGTTCGATGGGTTTGTCATAGGCTCTTTAGTTCCATTTTAAAGTTTCTCGTTGACCCATCACGACTGTTTACTGATCACCCTGTTTCTGTCAAAATCCACCCAAGCCCAACGAAGTAGAGACTTTTGGGAGAGAGGTATACAAGATCTCGAAAACACTAAATTTGAAAGAAGATACTGACAATATCATCTGCTTCAAGGAATTTTGCGACAACCTCATCAAATCTGAAGAGGAATGTCCATCAATCACTGCCGAAGAGGTGAAGAAAGCACTTAGAGGCACGAAGAACTTTTCCGGTGCTCGACCAGATTGTATCAAGAACCTCTAGTAGTAAAAGTTTACTGCTTCACACCAACATTTGGCCCGCATATTCACCTCATATTTAAAGTGGGAGACGCCCATTCCGCACTGGCTGGTGTTAGGACGCACTATACTCCTACCAAAAAAAGGCAACTTGTCCAACCCATAGAATTACAGGCCAATAACTTGTTTCACAACACTATAAGATCTTTACAGCTGTCCTAAACAACAGGATTTTTCGGCGAATTGACCCTGTCTGGCGTCCTGTAAATGGCCTGGATTAAATACCGGAAAGCTTTTGATTCAACCTCTCATTGACTTACCGAATTACAGGTGTCCTTAGACCAAAGACCAATTAGGACCTACTGTTTAGTATCACTTACACTCAATCCTAAATCTTTAAACAATTTTGCTTTTGCGTAATAGTGACTGCTCACCATTTCACTATTCTGTTGAACTCGCTGACGCATCTTCTCCCATTTTGCAGTTTTCTCTTCTTCTAGTATATAAGAATTTCTATACGCTGTGTCAAAAACTTCCTAACATTGTAAATTCTCGTGCTCTCATTTGCAAACCATCTCAAGCACCGTCTTTTATGTGCATCTTTGCTTCCTAGAGAACAAAATTGTCTGGCCAGTGGTGAAGCGTCCTCATACTGTTCAGAGACTTAATTAAATCTCGTGCGTGAAAGGTTCCAACCTCTCTCTTGAAATCCTTAATACCCTTGCTTAAATCCGGCAGTACGTGATAGTAAGGTACGGTTTCTTGATTGTCGCAATGTGGCTGATCATCCATCAGTCGAACAAACATTTGTATCAATGTTTCCTCTGGACGCCGACTATCTCCAAGAAGCAAAAACATCATTTGCGCCATGGATGCGTTGGCACCAATAGCTCGGCTTTCAGCAGTCAATGGTGGGGATTTTGAGGGCTGCTGCTGAAAAAAGTCCCCTCGCATGTGGGGACTTCTCATGGCTCTTTGCAAAACTAGATTTACTATCTCAGCTGGAAGCTATCGTGTGACAACAAACAACGTCACCTTCCAGAGGGGCGTCTTTCAGGGCGATACCATGAACCCTTTGCTTTTTTGCATCACACTTCTGCCTCTATCTCTCGCACTACGAAATTCTTCTGTATACCTCTGTGGCGACAGTAACCCGCGCGAGCATAAAGCCACTCATGTATGTTATATGGATGACCTAAAGCTCTATGCCTCTGGTAAAGGCAAACTTCAAACTGCCATAAATATCGTCAAGAAGTACTCAGGAGAGATTGAGATAGACTTTGAATTGGATAAATGTGCCATAATTCATCTGAAGAACGGAAAGATTGTTGGGGTTCTCAAGGATCCTGAGCTTGTGGGTATAAGTGTTATCAGACATCTTAACACTGGAGAGACCTATACATACCTGGCCGTGCCTCAAAGCCGCATTCAGAACGTAACATCAATAAAGGAGTCTCTTCGAAGCAGATACAAGCTTCTTCTTCGACAGATTTGGTCTTCCAATCTGTCAGCGTTGAACAAGGTATCTGCGACTAACATGCTTGCCGTCCCGGTTATACTCTACTCGTTTGGGGTGATTCAATGGACGAAGAACGAACTTAAGGCCCTTGATGTCACCACACGTAAGATCACGCATATGCATAAAAGCTTGCATATCAATTCTTCAGCTCAGCGATTTTGAAAGGACAATGAAATTGTTTGACTCACTAGTGATGAGTGTGCTATTGTATGGATTAGACGTATGGGGGTGGAAGGAAAGTGAAGAGGTAAATAGGACACAGGAGAGGTATATAAAGTAGACATTGGGGTTGGAAAGGAACACGCCTAAATATATTCTCATGAGGGAGACTGGGAAAACGAGTATAGGGATTCTAGCGGGGAGTCGGGCGTGTAAATATGAGGATAAATTTTTGACAGAGGGGGAACTAAGCTGGTTAGGGTGTGCTGATGGGAGAAGAAGAACAGGAGAGGGGGTGGGAGAATGGAGGCTGAAAGGGTAATGTATTTTAGAACGAATGGACTAGAGATGGATGAAGTGAGAAGGATGTACGAGGAAGGGAGGAAGGTAAGTTGTAAATAGTTGGTTAAGAAAAACGGCATGGAGAGAGAGAAGACAGCAGGACAAGAGAGAATAAGATGGTCAAGGTTTAACGGGAAGTATGTGTGAATTATGCCAAGGTTGAGAGCGCAATATTTGTGTAAGAAAGGAGAGAAAGGAAGTCAGGAGCTTATAGCGAGGATAAAATATGGGTGCATGGAGGATTTTAATAGGTTCTGGCTCTCTAGCCAGTTGGAGTGCGTAGAGGTGGAAAGAAGTGAAACGAGCATGGAGGTATTGGTGCATGAAAGGGAGAATAAAAGGAAGATAAGCATTAGGTAGTAGACGCGGAAGCGAGAGAGTAGGGACGTGCGGAAGGCAAGGCGATAAAAGCGTGCGATCCTAGAGTTAAGGTATGGAAGGATGTTAGTTTTAAGGCTTAGTTTAAGGAAAATTTTGTAAAAAAAAAGGAAAGTGTAAGCAAGTCTATTTTTTAAGGCCAACAGGCTGAAGAATAACCGTTTATTCTACTACTATCACAGATTTTGTTTTTGTAAATTTTTGTTATAACCCACGGCTCAAAAATAAGAAACACCGAACGAAACTTGAATTCTTTCCCTTTGAGCACCGATTCGCTATTCCAATAGGACTTCTTACCTAGCGAGGTAAGAGAGCTGGTCGACAAATGCTGGCGAGACAGGGCTGTGATCAGCCTCGTTGCCTAATTGAACATAGAATTGGTAGGGTTTATTGCTGATATTGCACTTTGAATTTGCCTAGCGACTGTGAGAATGCACATCGGACGTGATCTACGTAACTGCAAAGTGCTGATTGAAAAATATTTAAGAATTAGCAATTTTTTAGGGCGCGTGCAGTGTGCACTGTTGCTATGCCGGAAATTTGGATGTTAAATAAATTTATATTTGATAATCAACAACAATCCCTTACTCCTATGATGTATAATTCCACTTTCCAGACCGTCTAAGGATAATTTTATTGTCAAGTTTTTGGGCCAAAAAAATGGATATTCTACTTGTTCAAATATCGATAGCTGATAACTCAATAGTTTTAATTCGATATCCTTGATATTATTAGGATCGAAAAATTGATCGGTATTTCTAATCACTTATTTCCTGTTAGGATGAAATAAGGATTGAGATAAATTGTGTGATAGTGTATTACCACGGAAGGTACAACCACGTTAGCCACGGCCATGCATTCTATCAATTTTGTAGGCTGTGGGGACAAGCAATTGAAAATGATTTTTCTATGTCCCACCCTCACAAGAATCACGGTAACAGCCAAGCGACAGAATCCGGTTTCGGAGTATAATTAAGAAAAGTCGGTGGCGGTTAACCAAAATAAAGAGATTGAGTCAAATCGTGCCGATGTTGTTTTACCTGCCCCACCGTAACGTCTACTCTCTCGATCTCCTAGCACACGCTTACACAGTCGGTCTGTACTACGAAGACCGATTACCAGCCGTCTACATTCCGGGTATTCCCGCATCTGTAGAAAAATCAATTTAAGGAGTAGCTTTTTAATGATATATTTTTCGATTCCTTCCATCACTAGATCAGAAATTATACCAGAAAGAGGGAACCCCATAGGAGTACCAAAGATTTGATTATAAAATTCATTCTGGAAGGTGCAATATTCACTTTCCAGAATGAATGCTATTTTTGATGTTAGATGTTTTTGGTGTTTAATGTTTTTTTGACCAATGATTTGTTGGATTGGTTTACCAACCAATCTGGATAGGTCATAAATAGGTGATCCAATGAAAAAAATGACAGGTCTAAGAGGAATTCATTTCTTACGAATTTTAAGTAATCCATAAAATTTCGAAGTAATACCACTGTAACTTTTAAGAAATTTTGCTGTATCTGTATTTATAAATTCTACGTGTAAAAGATTACTGATTAGTTTATTAAGTTCGTTTTGTATTTTATGTGTTGGAACTTTATTCAGCTTAATATTAACAACTAATAACTTTTAAATTCTGTTACTCTGTAAGATTTCAAATGTTTCCCTCTATTTTATTTTATTCTAAAAATGGAAGATAGGTGGCTCTAGTCATCGACTACATCAATAATGCATTGTATGTCCAGGAGGGAGTGTTATGTATTTTACTTATATTACACAAAATCATTTTTTACACAATTGTAACATCTCTTTAACCTCACATTTTGCATCATCATTTATATCTTAACTCCAGTAATGTTTTCATAACAAAAAAATTTATTAACAGCTCATGTAAGTAGACTAACATAATTTAAACTTAAAATATCTCTTCCTTCTAAATTTACGAAATCTATCTCTATTCCAAATCTGTTTTATTATGTAGGAATGTTTTATTCCAAGAAGTGTATCCCTGAAGAGGATTGACGTCGTAGAGCAAAAGCTTGTTTTTTAATAAACATCACTATAAATAAAGACTAGTAGATCAAAACCTTTATTCCACCAACAAACTAAATTAAATACAAGCTAGTCAACAAAACAATTTTTTATTGAATAAATCGTGAGCCAATGGTAAAAAAATTGATTTTGACAGGTCGGAATCCCATTAAAAATGACTAGACGTAATAAGATCTTCGGCGAGGACTCAAATGAAGGCTTTAAGCCTATTTCTTCTAAGCTATTATACCAAATCCCTAAGTAAATTACCATGAAGATGTTGGATACCGTATTTTTATTCGCGTACTGCAATCCGTCCTTTTCGCTTAGTTTGAAATGCATGTTCTACTGCACAACACTAAAAAAACTGTTTGAAACGAATCTATGTTTATTTCTTTTGGGTTTTAGTATAATAGCTTGAAAGAGGAAAATTCAAGCTTTCGTTTGGGCTCCCGTCAAATATTCTAGCACGTCCCATTATTTTGTATGGCCGTCTAAATTCATCAAAAACGCATTATTTCACCTTTTGAAGCAGATTTCTTTAAGAACGACATATGCTCAAGTAATGTTTCTAACTGTTTTATAATCTAGGCAAAAATAACGAAGAATGTACATAAATATTAAATACGATACAAAAGAAATAATAAGAATTTGTAGAAGTTGAGAAACTTCCTGTTGAAGTTCAGTGTGATGAGAAGCATATGAGAGACATCACAAATAAAGAAAATACGAAGTTAAGAGTCAAGGAATTTGCACTTGTTGTTACTGGTTAAGCTACCGAAAAAAATGTAGAAATTTCGACACTAACTTCTGGGACATGTAAATGTATTACACATGCTGTTTACCATCCTTTAATTATGTGGGAAATTAGCACCGATAAAATTGGAATGTATTTTGCTACTACTTCTTCCATCACGGGAGCATGCCATTACAAAAGTTGTTCGGGGGAAATTCGCTGTACTTGGTACGGCGTTATCACATTTACGAACTGATACGAGGAAGTGTTTTTATATCATTATTTATGCCATCTAATGAGCCAAATACTTATCCTCTTATCAAATTTTGAAATTTTTGGTCAAAAATACACAAAGACAAATTCAGACTCTTAACCGATTCCCGATCGGTCAAACGTCATACAATTTCTGAAGAATATTCTTGAACGAAAATAATAGTATATTGTGCTTTAAGTGCGGAAAGTAGGCAGTTCCACACGAGTGTGAAGTTTGCTGTACGAGCAAGAGGCGAGTCGAAGGGAAGTTGTCGGCGAGTTGTAGGCGAGTTGGAGGCAAGCTGTAAACGAGCCGAAAACGAGCCGGAAAGACCCGAAGATGAGCCGATGGCAAGTGCTGTAAACTTCACGAGAGTTGCAACTGTCTACTTTCAGCACCTGTTGCACACGATATTTTTTGTAACAAATGCAGGAAATTTTCGATTTAATTAGTTAGTTAGTTTTAGGACGCCCTTGATGAGCTCCTCTAGCGCTCAAGCTATAAAGCCTATTGTGCCACACCCTTACTTATTCACTCTCAGTATTCGACCCCAGACCTCTTGACGAAGCCTAGTATGTCGGCCACTGGTAGCGTTGTAATTTCCTCTGGTCCCATAAAATGGGCCCC
>CAKNWU010149337.1:1989-12457 GCA_932072015.1 Andricus quercustozae | reverse complement strand
TAGCATAGTTTTTCAATAAAAAGGATAAGTCTACAACGAAAAATAGAATCGTTAAAGTTCAAGATTAAACATTAACTTTTAACAGAAAATTAAACGAATTTTCGAAAAAATAGTTAAAGCTGCAACCAAAGAGATGAATTTTCAACAAATGCGATAATTTTCTACATAAATAGATGAGTTTTTAACAATATACATGAATTTTCTACCAAATAGTCGGATTTTCAACGTACAAGGAACAATTTTGAACCAAAAAAGGAAAAGCTATATTTTCAGATTACAAAAAATAATAATAATTTAGATGGTTCAAGCTATTTTTTAATTTTCTACCGAACTGTTGAATGCTAAAGCCAACAAGACGAATTTTCTACAAAACAGTTGAATTTTGAACCCAAAAATCTGAATTCTTAACAAAAAAGTTAATTCACGACAACCCGTGCAGAAATTTAGATGTGGCGTTGATCGCGCCCCGATCAGGAAAAAAGTGGCCCCGATAGGGTAATCTGTCTAGCGCCAGACCGGAAATGAAACGCCCTACCCTATCGGGCCCAGATCTGGGCCTAGAAAATTCGGGCCCGGTCTGGCCCACGGTGTGTAGAGGTGGAAAGGAGTGGAATGAGCATGGAGGTATTGATGGATGAAAGGGGGGGGGCAAAAGGGCAGTAGCATGGGTGAAGGGAGTGTTGGGTAGGATGGAGAAGAAGAGAAGGAAGGAGGAAGAGGAATGGAGGAGGAAAGATTGTAAATAGTTGATGTAGTAGATATAAGTAGTATGTAAATATTGTAAATAGTAGATAAGCATTAGGTAGTAGACGCGGAAGCGAGAGAGTAGGGTCATGCGAGCGAGGCGAATATAAGGTATGGATGGATGTTAGTTTTAAGGCTTAGTTTTAAGAAAAATTATGTGAAAATAAGAAAAGTGTAAGCAAGTCAATTTTTTAAGGCCAAACAGGCTGAAGAATAAACGTTTATACTAGTGCTATTAAATATTTTATTGCACCTTGTATCTTATTGTCCAAGAATTTAATTTGTTTATTTGGAATTTCATTTTTCACAATTAAAACAGAAACTACGCGTCTTAACAAAAAAGGATAAATTACAAATTTGTTTCGTTTGTCTAAAAATTTGATTGAATTGTTTTCAGTGTCGTTTCGTACGAATGCAACAAAAACTAAGCTTTAAATCAAAAAGTGATTAATAATGAATTAGTAGGTCTTTTTTGGGTGCACAAATTTCTTCTCTGCACGTTTTTTCGTATCTTGCTATAACTATGATAATTTAATTTCCATCGAAAAAGGTCTTAGAGATAAATTGTTCGACTTTGTGAGCAATAAAAATAGCAGTATATAGAATTTTGAATTCTTAAGGGAATATTTCTATTTGACCGAGCTTTCTTTAGGCGTTTTTCAAAAATTAATAAAAAATACACTTGTTAATATTTTTGAATCAACGTTTTTGTTATATTTTCAAGCAGATCTTAAACTAGAACAAATACAAACAATCAAAGAGATTCTTAACTTATACGAGTACGGCTATAGCCAGGACTAAAGCAAATAAAAAATATTGAAAATTGACCAAAAATGGCGCCCATTTGAAATTTTGTTTGGTATTTAAAAAAATTATGTTTTGAGAAAAACGCTAGACACGCCTGACTAAAAAAAAGTTAACTAATTTTTTCGAAAGTTATCGTGCCTGCAGACTACAGGCAGACTACAGACAGACACCCTCATAGACATAGTTTATTTCTGAATCGGGAGATTTTAAAACGTGGAGAATTTATGAAAACCGTCAAAATCAAATTTTACATGAAACCAATACCTTCTAATTAGGATGAGAATGTAAAAAGATTTTAGAGCTGGAGGAATATTCTCAGAATAACCCTAATCAATCGATACGTAAAGCAGCGCAGGCACTAAATTTGAACCAAGAAATATTGAGAATAATCCTGAAGAAGTTTTTGAAACCTCATCCTTTCATAATCTTTAAACATCAAATGCTATCACACATGCTGCGATGGCCAAGCGGCTAGAGTTTTCCAAGCAGATGCTTTAAATGTTCAATCGTGGAGAGATCGTTACAGATCCCATTGTTTTTAGTGATGGAGCTCATTTTTGGCTAAATAACTACGTAAGTAAGCAACATTTTCATTTTTGAGTAAGGTAAAATCCATATGTAGCCCATTCACAACCATTTTACCCTCTGAAAGTCACTGTATGGGCAGCTGTTTCTTCCAAAGGAAGTTATTTTCGGTTTTTGACGGTAACGTCTCTGGCGAAAGTTATCAGCAACTTCGCAAACAAAACTTCTTCTCTCATTGGAAGGAAAAGGGTTTAGTAAAGAATCACTATTTTATTCAAGATGGAGCATCCTGGCATCATAAACACAAATTCTTTTAATAAATATTCAATCGATACGGAAATCATGTCATTGGACTAAGGTGCAACTTAAATCGGCTATTCAAATAGAGTTTCACGATATTTATGATACTGTAAGAGAGCGTTTGTTTTAAAGAAAAGTTTGCTTATTGTGCCAATCCAGATGGTGCACATTTCGTAAACGTATACCATTAAGTGTATTTTATTCATGTACCTGTTCAAAATCAGTAATAAATTAGTTTTCAGACATTATCATTCATCACCCTGAAAAATAGGTTCTGAAATAAAGTATTGTTTTTAAGTACGCAGTTCCTTGACATTTTAGTAATTTTTAACCCAAACTGTGACTAAAATTAACTAAACATGACTTTGGTATGAACTAAAACAACTTGGATATGTTCGGCTTATTCCCCGCACAAATCGGAACCGGCGATTCGAATTTGGAAGATATGTTTCACTGCCGATATAACAAATCTCTTGCTAGTGGAACGAACCACACATGTATTTGCCATTATACATGAGTGAATCGTTAACCAATTAAGCCAATGAGACATCAGAAGATATTTTCTTGTTCTCCTTAGCTACCTTTTTACACGGAAGTAGTATACGTATTTCTTCACTGCGACAGATGTACTACTTTCGATCAACTTTCAAATCAACTTTATTCTTCAAAAAGTCGACTTTTTTCAAATCAGTCGAAAAAGTCATACGACCCTAGTCCGGTACCGCTTCCCAAAGATTTTTCTTTTCAATATGTTTCCATACGGCGAGCAGTTTTCCTTGTAAGTATCTTTTTAAATCTTATAGGTTCAAGTGGGACATCGTCATTTACTCACACTTATTAGGTGGATATTTTTTTTATAATTCATCGTAAAAACCTTTAGAACTGTAAGATTTTATTCTCTTTTGGTTAAAATAATTGCTTTGATTTGGAGAGTACAAAATAAAGCACACGCATTTCAAAGTGTACGTATTTCTTTATGTTATTGTTTGTTCTTTATTTCACATTGACTTTTCTCTGTAGTATTGAATAAATCCAGGAACTTTACTTCTTAAAAAATTTTTGTTGTTGTATGCATAGTTTCTAACCAATTAAAACCAATACCTTTGAGATAAAGATTTAATAATTATATCTCCGAAGGACAATCTTGAAACTAATAACGTCGTCATCTCACATATACGTGAGATAACTACTACTTACGTATATATTTGTACTCTGATGATGCAATACAATATTCTTTAGTTACATT
The DNA here is from genome assembly GCA_932072015.1 of Andricus quercustozae. NCBI lineage: Eukaryota > Metazoa > Arthropoda > Insecta > Hymenoptera > Cynipidae > Andricus > Andricus quercustozae. Next base: position 8,835 of record CAKNWU010149337.1, on the reverse strand, counting down.
TGTTAACCCACTTATTCACTGAAGCATTAATAAGTTTTTCCTCTACATTGCGAAAATGACGATGGCCTATACTTTCGTTTTCACTCTGGCTGTTATCCTTAATTCTATTGGTGAATATACTAATATAATATATGTATCATTTTTATTATATTTCATATAATACATGCATGCATACAGCCATTTCTCACGCCTAATGGGCAAACACAGAGTCCCCCTTTCCAGCTTATATTCATATAATGGCTTTTTCCGAGGAATGCAACATAATTATGTGCGCTAGCAGAGCGGACAGCTCGTAGAAGCGTTCTTTTGCCACTCTGAAGCGCTAATGCTAATTAGCGTTCTTCAATGAATAGTTAAAGTCAAAATCTGATTACTTATTACACTTGGTAGTCCATTACTGATTAATTTGATATCAAACACGGCTGTGTTACTGCGAAATTTTTTGGAATCCTTTGAAAAGTTTAGGAACTCTTTGAAATACTTGTGAAATCTTTTTCAAATCTTTTGTAATAATTTGCAAATATTACAATATTTGAAATGTTTGTGATATCTTTAAATATTTGGAAATCTTGGTGAATTTCAGAAAGATATTTTAGTGTATGCAAAAACTATGTCAAATTTCAAAATCTTTGTGAATTAATTGCATATTTGGAAAATTCATTAATGTTATTTTTGTTTCTTAATCTGCATATTATGTCTAATTTTCACAATTTTTTTAGATTGTTTTTTGAATTTCTGTAGGAAAAATTAATTTTTGTTTTTGCACCTGAAAATTTAAAAAAATCTAGAAGCTCTGCAAATGATTTTTTTCAGCATAGAAAAGCTTTCGCACGTTTACAATTTATAACCAAAAATATCAACTCGTCTTTTTTAATGATCTTATTTTTTCAATGTTTCGGAAGTACCTTTTGAACATAAGAAAGTTTTTCAATGCTAAGAAAAGTATTCATAAATTTTGGAGCTGCTATATTTTTTTTCATTTTCCGGACTCCATAAGAGATTAAATTTTTTCCATATGAGCTTAGTTTAAAATTCTAAAAAAATTGTAAAAATTTTGCATATTAAGCAGATTAAGAAACAATAATAACATTCACGATTTTTCCACAATTCTGCGATAAAACAACTTTTTATTTTATTTCGACTTAGCCAAACCCTAAGATATACACGTCATGACTGACCCGAAAGAAAAATATTTAGTGCCAAGAATTTCCGAATTATTAAATTTTTGACATGCATGAATGTTTAAATACACATAAATGAGTACTCAAATATACATACATCAAGTAGAAACGCACTTTCGATTTTTTAAATGTCCCAACAAATATGTTCTATTTACCTAACATAGACATGAGACACCACAATATTTTTTAATTCTACTTCAAATATGAAAAATTAAATTGGTGTTGAATTCTTTAAACTCAAAATTACTTAAAAATATACCAATCTTTTTACCTTTCTCGTTCAAACATTCTATTGTTCTAATTGGCAAAATAAATAAGAACAAACTATCATACACATTGAGTGAAGTTAAATCTTTGAAAAAATCGTAACATAGTCGGGTTTGATATCAAATTAATCAACAATAGACAGAAAAGTACAAATATGTAATCATATTTCGACTTTGACTATTTATCAAAGAAAGCTAATTAGCATGAGTGCTTTAGAGTGGAAAAATAACGCTGCCGCAAGCTGTCCACTCCACTAGCGCACATCTCTAGCATTCCGCGGAAAACGCTAGGCGAGAAAGACGAAGCATGAGACGGAATGAGGAAGAATGTGACGAGACAACCCGAGGAATGGGTTCGAGAAAACGAGACGAAACCCAGGAATGAACGAGGCGAAAGCGAGCCAGGCTCGGTATTCCTCGTCTCGGACGGCATTGCGACGTAATAGATATAATCACCATTGCATACCAACGAACTTGAAAATTGGCTCCTAAGGTCGGCTCCTACGGCTCTCACTGAAAACATACATGTATCAATAATGTCCCACTTCTTCCCCTTTGCGCATAATATACTACTAAGCTTACAACAAAGAAATTATGCTTAGAAATACAATAGAATTTTCAACCAAATAGTTTAATATTCAACCTACAAAAGCGCATTTATTCGAGGTTTGTTCAACAAGGAACATTAATCCTCTATTTCTTTTCGCAGACTTAAGTTCGCAGTCCAGCAGAGATTGTCTTAACACTCCCCGCACGGTTCACTGTCAGTCTCCACCTTTTTGTCGTATACTTCAGGCTCCTGAGGTGCATCCTTTTCGTGCCAGGGACAGGTCGCCTCCTGGTAGGCCCCCTTCTTTTCAAGTACTTGGATACGCACTTGGACAACTTGGATACATTCGGCTTATTTCCCGCACAAATCAGAATCTACGATTCGAATTCCGAAGATACGTTTTTCCTGTTGGTTATCCAATTAGGTTGCCAGTAGCGGGAAGACGCTATAGTCTCGTGCCAGCCCAAGAATATATTGTATTATCAACATCAAATGGTGACATTTTTGCAATATTAGAGTATAGCGGGTTGCTTCGTTCAATTTGCATGACAAATAGAGCTAATTCGAGAATTAAACTAAATATGATAAGCGGCAAGGTTGAAATTTTGACCCCAGATGAAATTCGAGATTGTCCAGTAGGCATGTACCACCCAATCTTCCCCCAAAGTTTTATTAAAGCTTCAGCCAATTGCGATTCACTACAGACCGAATGGAATCCTAATAGCGAACGTAACCCTGGTTCTTTCTCTTCTAACAGACAACATTCACCTGACCGGACTTCTCCGCAGGAGCCTCGGCTTCATGCCGAAACCAGGTCGCCTCCTGGGTGGCCGGCTTCACCTAAAGTACTTGGATATACACTTGGGCAACTTGGATACATTCGGCTTATTCCCCGCACAAATCAGAACCTACGATTCGAATTTCGAAGATACGTTTTTCCCGTTGGTAAACGAATTAGGATCCGAATAGGAGAAAAACGTTATAGTCCCATAGCAACCCAACAATATATTGTATTATCAACACCAAATGGTGACATTTTTGCAATATTAGAGTATATCGGCTTTCTTTGTTCAATTTGTACGACAAATAGAGCTACATCGAGAATCAAAGTAAATATGATAAGCGGCGCAGTTGATATTTTGACCCCAGATGAAATCCGAGATTGTCCGGTTGGAAAAAAACACGCAATCTTCCCGCAAAGTTTTACTAAAGAATCATCAAATTACGATTCACTACAGGCCGAATGGAATCCTAATAGCGAAGGTAACCATGGTTCTTCTTATGACAGACAACATTCAACTAACCGGACTTCACCTCAGGAGCTTTCCCTTCGTACCAGGTTCAGGTCCTCTCCGGGAAGGTCTCTTTCTATACAAGTACTTGGATGTGCAATAGAACAACTTGGCTATGTTCGACTCATTCCTTGTACAAACCAGAACCAACGATTTGAATTTCGAAGATACGTTTTTCCTGCCTATGAACCAATTCGAATGCGAATAAATCATACGAACTATATGCTTGGGTCAAACCAAGAGTATATTGTCTTATCAACATCCAGTGGTGAGCTTTTTGCAATATTGGATTATAGTGGGACTCTTCGTGGAATATATAGGACAAACGAAAATAATTCCCGAATAAAAATAAATATAATAAGCTGCGCAGTTGATAATTTGACTGCAGATGAAATAAGGTGTTGTCCAGTAGGCAAAAATCACCCAGTGTTCCCAAACAGTTTTATTAAAGTTTTTTCAAATTACGATTCACTAGAGCCAGAATGGAATTCCAATGGCAAATGCTATCCTAGTTCTTCTTCTTGCGCCAGACAAAATGCATCTGCCCGGACTTCTCCTCACTAGCCTCCTCTTAATGCCGCGTCGAGTTCTCATCCGGGCAGGATTCCTTCTTATAAAGTTCTAGGTCATGCACTTGGACAACTTGGATATATTCGGCTTATTCTCGAGCTAAATCGGAACCGGCAATTCGAGTTTTGGAAATGCTATTTTCGTGCCGATGAAGAAATTCGATTGCCAAGAATATATTGTGTTATAAACAGCCAATGGTGAGGTTTTTACAATGCAGAAGTATTTTGGGATTCTTCGTGAAATATCTAAGACACATAGATATCAATTAAGGATAAAAATAAATATGAAAAGCGGTCATGTTAAGAATATGACGTCAGATGAAATGAAGGAATGTCATGTAGGCTGATATTATTCAATCTTTCCACACCTTTTTATGAAAGTTGTTGCAAATTGCGATTCCCTGTAGACTTTGTCTAATTAGTTCAATAAAAAATTGTAAAATGAAACATAATAATCCTTATAGCTTGAAGTTGGATCAAAATTAAATTAAAACATTAAAACACCATTATATTTTTTTCTTCGAATTTTCATTTGAATTGCTATTTTTTAAAATTTTATGTCAATGCAAATAACGAACTTTCAAGTAATATATCATGATTTTTATATTCTCATACAGAAAAGGTATTATATTTGTGTAAAATGTGACCCCCCCCCCGGTTTTTGTTAAATGTTTACGTTTTGAGACCCACTGAAACCAAAAAACAGGTTTTTGCTAATCTGTCTGTCTTTCTGTTAGTCTATCTGTCTGTCTGTAGATTTTTATTTTGTTAGCACGATAACTTTTAAACGAATTAACCTATTGAATTGGCCTTTGGTATACTCTCTTAGTCTCCTGAACTAAACAACATATGAACTCCTCTCTACCACAACGCTGCTTAAGGCTTGTGACCTTCTCAGCATAAAACATCAATCAATTGCGACTCTCTCTGTTTCCATTGCTTGGTGGGACTGACTTTGCAGCTAGACTGTCCAGTATACGACGAATCATTACTTAAATTAGACATGATTTCGACTCGAAAACCCAATTTCGCGCATAGAAGTGGTAGTTGGGAGTACACTCCAAGCAATGAATAATACAAATAATAGAATTGCCTTTAAAATGAACTGAAACTTTGATTGACGAAATGCATACACACGGTAAACGTAAAGGTCGATTTTCAGGCGACGAATTGAGACTTGGTGTTTGGAATGCCAGAGGACTTAATGATCTTAAGGTAAGAGAACTACGAGAAACTATGCACGTACGGCAGGCCTCACCACTTTCAGCAGGTGCCGACTGCCACGACAAGTGCACGACTGCCACACATTTTTTCTGTCATTTTTTTCTTCGATTTCCAGGAATCCTGAAAAGGGTTGCAGTCGGTACGGTCACGGCTCGTTGCGGCTCATTGTTCACACCGAAGGGTCTGATTTTTTTCTACTTGTATTCACAATACATTTCATTTTTTCATTTCAAACTGTAATTTACCGTGAAGGATTAGAGACCAGTCGAACGACAAGATTTATGAGGGCCTGTGCTCAGGCCTGTTTGACCTAGTCTCGCGACTGCCACTGTCAGTATTTGCAGTCGCCGACTGCCTTTTGGTGAGCCCTGACGTACGGAAACTAGATTGTCTATGTGTACCTGGGACGAAGGAAAAGGGTTGTAAACTAAATGGCAGTATGCCTAGAGGCAGACCGCGGAAAGAATGGTTAGAATGCGTGAATGAGACCTTCATCCGAAAATACATAAGAAGCCATAGAATCAGGAGAACTTCCATGAAAGAATGCATGTTCGAGAAGGAAGCTATAGAAGTATGCCGGGACAGAAAAGTGTAGCGACAAATAGTTTATACATACAATGTGAAAAGAGTGAACGACGCATGAAACAAAAGACCTTGGATACTAATGGGCCCGGGTGGGGAACCTCACGTAAAAACCCTGTGAAGCTCCTCACTTAAGGTGATCGCTAGAGAGATTGATCAGCAACCCGGGTCGGAGCAGCGTTGCGGAACGAACGTATTATTTAAATAATTAAGACGAAAACTCTAGATCAATCTAAAAAATCTATATCGCCTTCCCAACACTACTATTTTCTAACCGAGCGAGTCGCGCCTACTCCGAAGTTGAAAAAAATCTTTCTGATTGTACGATTTATTAGAAAGATACGGAAATATACGCTGAAATAAAGGAATTTCCTTCTTCATTTTGAAAAAAATACAAATTTAGTCATTTTTATCTGAAGTACATAGAACACTTTTGCTAGCCACAGCTACCTTTGCCCGTAGTCCGTCTCTAGTGGAATGTCAACGAATAAGAGGTTATATCACAGCTATGACTATTTTTATTAAAAATAACTTATTATTCTTGCTGGATATGTTTAAAGGTAACTTGCAGTACATAAAATACCACAGACGCGAGCCATCATATTTCCCCATCATCAAATGTTTTGAATTTTATAAAAAGCTGCTGTCGGCTTTGCCCTCCGGTGTGGGGCAAAGCCGACGAAATACAGCTTGTTAAAAATAATTAAATTATTAAAGCATTGTTTTATTCATGTGATTATTACTTATAGAAATATGATATACAATAATGGAGGAGTGTTAACTAGTCGGTTCTGCCCCTCCTTACCCTACATATGTTCCTAAATTATTTTAATCTATTTTTTTGCAGTGTACAGAGGTCACAGTACAAAAGGAGCTCAAAAATGGGAAATAGGTAATTTTTCACGAAAAAGGGGAAGGAGTAAACATTAATTTTCACATGTTGAAAAGAAGAAAAAATCTTTGTATAAAAATTGTTGTATTTTTAAATAAAGTTAAATAACTTTTCAATGATTCATAACGTTGAAGAATTATATTTACAAACCGGAAATAGTTACCATCAGATGATCGGATTGGGATTTTTTTTAAATCTCATAAATTATCTATACTGAGAGTCCATTGGAGAACTATCAATTTTCCAAGAAACATTATTTGCTGGCAGCGATCTGTTTTCGAAAAAGTGTA
>CAKNWU010149227.1:1319-13585 GCA_932072015.1 Andricus quercustozae | reverse complement strand
ATCTCATCTGGAAATTATCGTGTGACAACAAACAACGTCACCTTCCAGAGGGGCGTCTTTCAGGGCGATACCATGAGCCCTTTGCTTTTTTGCATCACACTTCTGCCTCTATCTCTCGCACTAAGAAATTCTTCTGGTTACCTCTGTGGCGACACTAACCAGCGTGAGCATAAGGTCACTCATGTATTTTATATGGATGACCTGAAGCTCTATGCCTCTGGTAAAGGCAAACTTCAAACTGCCATAAATATCGTCGCGAAGTACACAGGAGAGATTGGGATGGACTTTGGATTGGATAAATGTGCCAAAATTCATCTGAAGGACGGAAAGATTGTTGGCGTTCCCGGGGACCCTGAGCTTGTGGATATAGGTGTTATCAGACATCTTAACACTGGAGAGACCTATACATACCTGGGCGTGCCTCAAAGCCGCATTCAGGACGTAACATCAGTGAAGGAGTCTCTCCGAAGCAAATACAAGCATCTTCTACGACAGATTTGGTCTTCCAATCTGTCAGCGTTGAACAAGATATCTGCGACTAACATGCTTGCCGTCCCGGTTCTACTCTACTCGTTTGGGGTGGTTCAATGGACGAAGAACGAACTTAAGGCCCTTGATGTCACCACACGTAAGATCATGCATATGCATAAAAGCTTGCATATCAATTCGTCAGTTCCGCGATTATACATTTCACGCCGTCAAGGCGGACGCGGACTTCTGAATCTCCAGTGTCTTCATAACCGAATTGTTCTGAGTACAGCTTATATTGTAGCCAATGGCAGAGATCCTCTCCTAAAAATGGTCAGGAACCACGAGATGATTGGCAAAGGAGCGTTCCTTTACAAAGCCGCGGAGCAAGCGGCCGAGACCCTTGGCCTGAATTTTAACATCAGAAGTGAGGAAAGTGCATTACTCCATCTAGATGCTTCACTTCTGAAAGCCGAAGTGAAGAAAGCAGAAGTTCAAAAATTCCATCAAGAGCTGCCAGACAAGAAAATGCATAGAATTTTTCACATAAATGTAGAAAAACAGTCCTTGTCGAAGGAGCAAACTTTTGCTTTCCTCAGATCATCAGGGCTTAATTCAGGTACAGAGGGTTTCATTTTCGCATGCCAGGACGGTATCATTTCCACCTTAGCATACCGTGACCGCATTTTATGTCAACAAGTCCCCAGCGATAGGTGCAGAGCGTGTCATGCACACGCTGAGTACCTGGAACACATACTATCGGGCTGTCCCACCCACGCAGGAACGACGTACATCTACAGACATAATGCGGCCCTAAGAGTCCTTAATTACCATCTTTGTCGCTCTTACGGTGTTGGCTGCGAACCTACCCTGCCGAACGCTCCGAGGGAGATAGAGTCAATTGCTCAAAACGAGAAGTGCCAAATTTTCTGGAACTACGATTTTCGGACAGCAGTCTCCGTTGCACACTCGAGCTCTACTCAAAATATTTGATACAAGTAATTGTCCTTGTGATAGGTGCTCTCGCAGGTGCGAAACTATCACTGGTTCGTAACCTTAAAGCCATACCCGCGTGCCAAAAATAAGCCAAGGCACTTGCGAAATGGATGCAGAAAGCTGTTATCCTTGGGTCGCTTCGTGTACTCAAAACACACGAGGGTTTCGCCGGCCTGTCGTTGTGATTTCATCGTGTCCTTTGACCACCCATCTCATCGTTGTGAGACGTGGCCATGAGTGTGATTTACCACGGTCCTGCTGGGTGCTGGTGCCATTTTTTTTTAGATGGCAGAGAGAGATGAGAGAGAGAGAGAGAGAGACAGACCTGAAATACAGGTTGAAACATGTCGGCAAAGTTTTGATAATAAAAAAATTTTTAATACCAAAACAAGCGGAATAGGCCTTAATGATCATTATTTATCGTTTACTGCAAAATACATTAATCTATATATTGGCCTTAAAATTTAAACATCAAATATGGACAACGAAGGATTTTACAAACGAATAAAAGAAGAACATGGAGATTATGCAGTCTGGATTATAAAAAAGTGGAAACACCTCACTTTTTATATAGAAAAAAGAAAAAACCAACGTAGATTTTTATACAGATGTAAGAACGAAGATATTTTTCCAAACCATATTATTCGTAACATTAAACCTAATATCCGTTGTTTTTCCAAAAAAATCTGCTTAAAAATTAAGAAATCTGTTAACTTTCTTCGAAAAATAATACTAAATAATGAAATCACTGATATTTCTTTAGAAATTAACGACATCGCTAAAGATCTATATTATTTCAAAAATCAAATTAGAATGAATTTCTCATGTTATTGCTTTAATAAGCTTTTAGAAAACACTACAGCAAATATCAACAATTTCGATAAAAAATTAATTAATCTTTCACTAAATAAAATTGAAAACTTAAGATATCAAGAAAATCCAAAAATTGTCTAAAAATTATGGTTATATAAAAGAAATAATTATTCTGGGCGGAAATTTCGCTCTACCATGTAATAAGAAAAATTTTCCGATTGCAAAGTTAATAAATAATGTTGAATGCAACATGGAAAACATAATACTAGATTTGAGAAATATTGTAAGAAGTGATATCGTTTACTGGACTCAAAATTGGAAATATAATATTAAAAATTTCACTGTCAATAATTCTACTTTACGTCAAAAATTCAACAAAACAAAAAAAATTTATAAAAAATAATAATGACATCATAATAACCTCAGCTGATAAAAGTAACAAAAGTGTCATACTGAATAAAATAGACTACAATAATAAAGCTCTACAATTATTAAATGAAAAGTCAACATACGAGATATTAAAAAAAGATCCTACAAATAAATTTTAAACTAAATTAACAGAAATTTTAACTAGTTTCGAAAACAATAACATAATAAATGATAATATCAACAACTATCTTAATTGTACTAATGGTACAGCTCGTTCTGGAGAATAATAGACCTTTTCTTTTATAAATGCCTGAACTGTGAGACAGGACTTCTTTATTGCATATTGATCTTTACTGCTAAGCAGTAGGAAGCAGACTGACTTCCTACACAAGGGATGCGTTACGCAACCCCGGCACGCTAAGGCCCATGCCTAGACGAAGAAGTGGGGAGATTAGGCGAAGCTGTTACAAACATACATTGAGGAAAATAAAATCGGAGGCGGATACCTGCGTTAGGTTCCTTGTGAGTCAGGATTATTATTTGTTGAGCAACAAAAACGTATAATTTATTGAAAGAATAGTCAAAGTTTTTGCTTTCTAGCGAAGGCTACATTAGTTTTACTGTTATTTAAAAAAAAGACGAGTAACAGGTACCGACTCGAACCTCGTAACGTTTGACACTGGCGCTGACCACCTCAAACCATCGGTGAAGAGAGTAGATAAGAGGGTAGAAAAAGCAAGGTAGATACCTATTCGAACGCAAGAAAGATAAAATAACACTTACGCAGCACAGTCGCACGATACAAACACAATCGAGAAAACCGAAATGAATTATCCGGAACAATATTTGAACTTGAATGATTCCTAATTATGATGACCAATAAAAAGTTCAAGAAAAATCGAGAAATACCTCTGTCGAAAGTCTGTCGGAATGATCAAGGAAAGCGATGCCTATAGTATAGCCGTCTGGCCATAAATCTTACTTTCAAGCAATCAAAATAAAAAAACAACCTTTAAAGTTTGACTTGGATTTGAACATGCAACCGTTATTTTAATTATTTTGAACATAGAAGATTGAAAGGAAAATATAGAGACATTCTCTCGAACGCACTTATATCTCAAATCTCACCAGCGGGTTCGGAACTGTCCGGAAATATTTATTATTCCGTTTCTAAGGTGACTGAATCGTGAAGTTCAGAGTATAAGTCAACTTCAATCTAATAGAGTTTTCAAACTTAAATGTAATAAAATACCATCAGATAATTCAAACTCGTAAACTCAATTAACATTCTACATGAAACTGATCCAATTAAATTCCAAATTTCCTACTCCCAAAATAGCGGGCCCTGGTTTTCCGAAATGGTTAAAGATGAATAATAAGCCATTCATATTGTCATAAATTAGATAGAAGATGGTTGACCAAAGAGTTAAGGAAGAAGAAGAAAAGAAAAGATGATAATGATATGAATATCATAAAGAGGCAAGAGAGACTTTCAAGAATTTGTTACTGAGAGGAAACCAAAGTCGTTCAGAATGATAGGAAAAAGTCAAAATCGTTGGTCCCCGTATATTTCCTCCATTTTTGAGTAAAATATAATTCATACAATACACGTTTGATCAACTAATTTTAAGTCTGTCTTGTCACTCCATATACACTGCTGGTGTACAACAATTTTTCGTAGACCGTTCCAACGCCCTTAGGAGCAGAAAGAATCTTACTCCTTATTCTGCTTTATAAGAGCAATTATCAAAGAGACTCCTTGCAGATCGATTTTGAGTTTTCCAGGAGCTTATTCTATTTTAAGTGAATTCGTTTGTTATAACCGAAGAAGACAATTTTTAAGTGATTTTTATACAATTAGAGCACGGAATCGCACTTGAGACTTTTAACACGATTAACGTCATACGTAACTTACTTTTTCTAAAATGCAGAGCTAATCTGCCAATTTTTATATCTTAATGCATGTGTTTCAAATGACAATTTACTCAATGTATTAGGTTATTCCTAGCGAAGATTAAATCGTTTTTTCAACGTAGTGATAGTAATCGACTATAGTCAATTAGGAATTTAGAGCGCATGATAGATTGAATAACATCAAAGAAAATGTAGATAGATATTTGAATTAAAAGAGAAAACAGGAAGTTAATTTTCTTAATCATTAATTTGAGGAAAATGTAAAAAGTATTTCTAATCTCAATTAAATCCTAGGTAGTGTAATTATGTGTACCAAAGAGAGCCTCGGTGGCTCAGGTGATAGAGCGTAAGGCTTTCGTGCATAAGGACAGGGATTCGGTTCCTGAGAGGACTAGCGCTCGGTGGTCGCTGGTCGATTTTGCGTAATAGACACGGGTGTGGCACAATAGGCTTTATAGCTTAAGCCAGGGGAGGATCTCACGGGCTTTCAAGCCCACATTACAAATTACAAATAACAACATGTGTACCAAAGAAGTCGAATTTAATTATTCTTGGAAAAAATAAAACCAAATAAAAAATTAAATGAGAATAAACCTGACAGAATTTTAATAAAATAAAAAATAGAATAGAAATTTTATTACATTTTATGTAATTCATAGGCCAGGTTAGGCTTTTTTTGAATAAATGCATTCTCTGGAATGAAAAGAGTTTTATTCTTTCTTTCCTTTGCAACCTATAGGTATTTACTAAAATATGAATTAAATTAACTAAAATATCGGAATCGAAGACTTTATTATAATTAATCAAAAGTCTTGTGTCGCATTATGTTAGGTTTCAAATTGTGTTACAATAACTGTAAATTTTATGGACTTAAATCCCGTATTGGCATTATTATAGGAAATCATCAATGTTATTTTGGCGAGTATAGGGGAAAGTAGTGGTAGAATCATAGGCGGTAATGAGTAATATACTGTTTTTGTCTGTACTTTTCCAAACATGAACGCCGATACTTAATTTCAATCATAATTTTACAATATTTTTATTCCAAACTCCTGTAATGAAAGTTGGTTTTGCCAGGTTGGAGTCGTCACTTACTTGATAATTGTATTACTTTAAAGGAAGAATATTCTCTCCAATATGCATAAATCGTAAATACTGGCACAATGTTTTGAACGCTGCAGGTGATGACAAATTCAGAAAATCATGGTGTCCGAATATCTTATCATAGGAAAGATTTGTTTAGACCTTAGAAGAGTAAGAAGGAAACTCGAGTACGTCGAGTATCTCCTTTGGCCCTCCGGGCCATCCCAAAATGTCAGACAGAGGTATCACTACCTGGTGCAGAACCTGGCTTGCCTCCATCACCCCCAGCACCGCTGCCATCACCATCTGCACCTGCGCCTTCTCCCCTGTACAGTGAATTACCAGTTCCTCTTGCTGATAATCCTCGAAAATCCAGGTTATACTGAAATATGAATAAGTACATGTGCATTTTTAAAGTGAAACTTCTTATGGAGAATTTCGAGAAACAATACTTTTAGATGGAGAACGAAATGAATCTCGAGCTTGGTGGTCGCTTGGATACGCTTGGATGTAATGGCATATTCGGCAATCTCCGTGCCGGTCTCGCGTGACGTGTCAAATTACCGAAGTTACAGTCGTGTGAACAGTGCAATCGCGCGGCACGAGAATAAAAGGCGGGGGGGGGGGGGGTCGGTATGGATATTGGTCGATGCGAAAATCAATGAGAATTGACTGAAAATCAATTATAAACGACGCACTCATTACAATTCGCCACAGACGTTTCACTTCCTCCGCCTGGCCCAAGCAGGCAGCAAGAGAGTGAGAAAGGACGGGGCGGAGAGAGATGTAATTTAATTTCACTTTCATGGTCCTTTTACTTGGATTTAAAATTCATCTCTCTTCAGTTTTTTGTCAACACTCATAGTAGATAGTAGCCTCTAGGGGTAAGCGTTACACTACCCGATTCGGGTAGTGTTTTTTAGGTGGATAGTTTCTTGTAGTAAATAACTACAAGTGTGGGCTCACCACACCCACGACCGCCAATAGCAACGCAGTAGTATCAGACGGTCACCCATCCATGTACTAACCGCGCCCAACACTGCTTAACTTCAGTGATCTAACGGGAACTGGTGTTTCCAGGGTTGTATGGCTGTTGTGTGGTGAATTTGAAATTCACGTGAAAGTGAAATGAAAAGGTTCCAAAACGCCAAGCAATACCCGTATGGAATTCGCCCGGATTTCCACGCCAATTTCGCGTGAATTAATTTCACCTTGGGAAATCAATATTGGAAACCTACGTTTAGTATCCAAAAATTTAAATTCACGTTGGATAGCCAAGTTGAAATCAGGTTTCGAAATTGTCACGTTGATATCAGTGTGGAAATTTTATAAAGGAGACTTCCACCACTAAGCTATGTAACTATTTGGTGGATAATTTGAACGGATTTATTAGATTTCCTGCGCGCTGGTTCCCTTATGAATTAAATTCAATAGAAAAGTCCGGCATAGTATTTGCGCTGAAAATTTTGACGAATTGGTCTTAACTTCAAAGCATGCAAGTTAAAGTCTTAAACCTCGAAAAGTTAAAAATAGGTATTCACCTTTTATGTTTCAGATATTTTTCTCCAAAATGAACCATTTTCAGTTTATGATAACTTATAAGATATCAATTTTCTGAGGGATTATTCACTTCTGAAATAATTTGTAATTGCGTGATCCCGAAATTTTTGAAAATCGGTTCTCTCGATCTAATGATTCCAAATCTCTACCCCGCTCAAATCACACATTGGATTTCATAAGTTCTTTTAAGGTCATGTGATACCAAAGTTAAAATAATTGTAACGACATTTTTTTCGTCTTTTCGTTCATCGATTCCTGAATGTTGATAATTACAAAAAATTCAAAAATAATATATTTTTATATTTCAATTCAAAAAGCATTTGATAAACCTTCTTTAGTGCCGATTATTGAATTAAACAAATTTTCGAATAGATGTTGCATTTCATGTGATCAGGAGTTCGGCGAAAAAAGATGTCGGCAAAATTATATTGAGGTTAGTATGGTATAGTGTTAAGATAAGAATGGCAACTTTTTAAAATCGAAGACTTGTTAGGCAAATTTTTTCGCAAAATAATTGTTTATCAAGAAATACGAAGAAGATAATCAAGATCTTTTTGAGTAATTTCCCTGGAATGTGAAATAGGTTTTCGACTGATTCCGACTTTGGGATTGAAAGCTAAATCCGGTCCGAATGAATTCTTCCGATTGCGATTAATTCTTTTTCAGTTCGAATTGATGTATTAGGTTATTTCGAATAAGTCTGCGCAAATCTGAAAGAAATTTTTATTCCGTCTGTATCCGCCTGATTCCAAAAAATATCATTCCGAATGGCATTGAATGATTCCGTACTTCAATTAGGATGATTCCGCACCAGTCTGTATTTAATTTTAATTCCATCTGAATCCGGCGCAATAAGCTAGATCATTCCAGATGATTCCGTTTGTTCCACTCACAGTCCGAATTTTTTCGGAGCGCAGATTTTCATTCTGCATGAATCCATAGCATGACGCTAACTCATTTTAAATGATTCACTGCAATTTCTACTTCAGGCCGAATGATTCCGCACATGTCAGAATCAATATTCCACTCCACCTGACTCCGTAAAAAGGCGCAAATTCATTCCGAATGATTCCGTGCCATTCAGCACTCAGTCTGAATGATTCCGCATTGATTGGAATTAAATTGTCATTCCCTTTGGATCTGTTGAATGACGCGAGTTCATTCTGAATGATTCCGTGCCATTCAGCACTCAGTTCGAATGATTCCGCAATGTTACAGCATAACAATATGTTTCGTTAGAAATTGTAAAGCACTTAAAGTAGGATAAGTTCCAGAAGGTCCTCGAGAAAGTTTAAATTTATTGACATATTGGTTTAGCTTTTACAAATACATTTACATCTGCTTCGTTCCCTTCTAAATTACCGGATTATATCAATTTCATTTAGCCTTTACGACGCGACGAGTCAAGAGATTAACCAAAAACCCCTAATTGTAAAATCTCTTGGGTCTTCCTTAAGTCTAGCCTTATAGATGACTCACTTAATAGCCCCACTCATGCAAAACTGCCCTTTCGAAAAGGATCCATAGTAGGTACGCCCTTAAGGCATTTGGGCCAATCGGAGGTAAGAAATTTCTGTCTAAAATGACTCTAGTGGAAGGGTGTGGGGGCGATTGTCAAAAGGCTCTCGAGATATTCATTCAAAATTCAAACACCGCAGCAGAAACATCATCTCTGAGAGCGAATCTCTCAACTCGCGCAGTTTGTTCTTACCAGTAATGTTAAACGCGGGTGCATCCAGTGCCAGCTTCAATCACAATCACTCATCTTGAATAGAATAATTTAAATGAAATTTGATTGACCTTTTATTTTTTTATTAAGTATTCCGTGTTATTCTAAATTCACTCCGAATAATTCCGCACTTATTAGAATACAATGCCTATTCCCTCTGAATTCGCCAAATAACGTGAGCTCATTACGACTGAGTCCACATCATTCTGAACTCAGTCCAAGTAATTCCACGCTTATCAAAATAAAACACCCATTCTGTCGGAATCCGTCTTATGACACGACTACATGCCGAATGGTTCCGAGCCTGTCCGTCAACAGTCAGAATGATTCCGGTTTGATTCGAATACAATTGCCTCATTGGGTTTAAAACGAAAGTTAAAGAAAAAAATATGTATGTGTATGTATACATACATATATACTACAAACACACACGCCATGTATATAAATACAGTAAAACTCTCATTTTTCCAGACCTTGCTGCGAGTGGGTAGTTTATTTATATCCACGAAGTTCATTGGCTTCCCCGTTCTTGTATCGATGCACTGCCGGTGGCTACTTTTTCAAGCGAGAAGCGCGGGTGATTTGAAATCAATAATAAATACTATCAATAATAATATTATGCAAATAAACACACCCGGCAATTTTAGAACTGCTGGCCCACGCAGTTTCTCAGCGCGTAGGGAATCAAAAAACGACGCAAATATTTTGCGGAATAGTGAGTTTTGTGGCATCACGCCGTTAGGTGGAAATGCCAGCCGTCAGGAATGTTAGTGCATGGCACTGCAACTACATACGACATTTTGGAGAAAATCTCCGAAACGTGAAGGTAAGTTACAAAAGTCTGCATAATAATCTTTTCAAGTTTAGCATGCATTTGCGCAATTCTGTTTCTTCATCCTTTTATCGGTTGAAGACCTTTCAGTTTCACGAAATACAAGCACCTGTCCGAAACTTGAGGCTAGATTACCACTAGCCTGTCATTTAGCATATTTTCTTTCATTTCGTGAAACTGAAAGGTCGTGAATCGACAAAACAATGGATCATGAATAAAAAAATAGATTCTACATTTGAGAAATATCACTATTTGCACAGTTACTCAAAGTACTCAATTCAACGCTTCCCGCTCCTCGGGCCTCTTTTTTTAATTGGTCACCCACTGACGTGGAGGAGAATATACCGGGACCGTGGTGGGAGTTTCCGGAATTGCGCAAATGGAAATAACCGTCTATAGCCAACGGGAAATAAAGGTGTGTCGGAAATAAGAGATTTAGAAATATATGAATTTCTACTGTGTATATATATATATATTCGGTTTTGATTCCGTAGGAATTGAACCGAAGGGCCTATGACAAAGCCGCCGAACGCGTCCTCGGGTTGCGGATAGACGGTCCCTATATCCAGGGTTTCTGCTGAATATCGTTACAATAATTAATAAATGGCACCTGGGTGAGTTGTCTCAAACGGTGACTCTGGGATACCGGGCGACCTCTCAGAGTATGAAGCCTTATCCTTGCATGCGGGGCTCCACAAGGACGGACGAACCCTTTTCCCTAGCTGCTCGTGGGAACAACAATGACAACAACAACCATAGTTGTAGTAAGTGCGGTTCAAACCAAACGAACGCGCAAGGCTCCCGACAGTGGGTCGGACAACAATGCCGACTATAGAGACCTGGGCGTCCCACAGAGCCGCATTCAGGACGTGACATCTATAGAGTGAACTGTCGGCTGGTGTGCCAGAGTTCTCGTTCGACTGATTTGGTCTTCCGAACTGTCGGCGAAGAACAAAGTATCTGCGACGAACATGCTTGCCGTCCCGGTAGTACTCTATTCATTTGGAATGGTTCCATGGACGAAGGAGGAGCTCAGATCCCTCGATATGAGGTCCCGAAAGGTTATGCACATGAAAAAAAGCATGCACCTTAAATCTTCTGTTCCGCGACCTTACATCTCACGCCGTCAAGGTGGTCGGGGAATACTAAATCTTGAATGTCTTCACAACAGGATTATTTTCAGTACAGCAAATATAGTCGTAAATGGACAAGACCCTCTTCTTAAAATGGCCAGGAAACACGAAGAAGTGGGCAAAGGGGCGTTTGTCTACAAAGCAGCGTAGGAGGCTGCTGAAACACTCGTCCTTGACTCCAATATCAGGGATGAGCAAAGTGCATAAAATCTTATCCATCTCGAGTACTCACTCTTTCATTTTGGCATGCTAGACGGTGTCATTACCACTCTAGCATACCGTCGCCACATTTTGAGCCAAGACATTCCCGATGATAGCTGCAGAGCGTGTCATGCACACCCCGAGCATCTAGGACACATACTATCTGGTTGTCCAATTCATGCGGGAACGACCTACATCCAAAGGCACGATGCGGCACTAAGCGTGCTTTATTACCATCTTTGTCACTCTTACAGCATCAGCCCAAATACCGCTCCGCTAAACGCTCCTAGGGAAATAGAATCAATTGTCGAGAATGAAATGTGTCGGATATGCTGGAACTTCATATTCTCGACAATTGTTTCTGTTGCGCACTCGAGGCCTGACATAGTCCTTCTTGACTGCGAGAAACGAACCATGTTCGTTATCGAGTTTTCGGTACCAGCTGACAAAAACATCATAGCCAAGGAGAATGAAAAGAAAGAGAGGTATACAGAACTTATAACGGGTTGCGACGGCTATACCCGGAATATTCCGTTAAGCTAATCGTATTGATCATCGGCGCTCTTCGATGTGGCAAGGTTTCACTGGTTAATAGCCTGAAAAGCATTCCTGCGTGTCCAGAAAATGCCAAGACACTTGCGGGTGCTAATCGGAAAAATTGCACCCGCTCTCAGCGAAATCGCGGTAAAATTTCAGCTGCAACCACGTCTCACGACCGTGAGATAGGTGGTTACAGTCTGCGACGAATTCAATACGATGATCCGGCAAAAGTGTCGTGCACCCAGAGGACACGAAGCGACCCAAGGATGACGGCCTTCTGCATTTTCCCCGCAAGTGTCTTGGCATTTTCTTGACACGCAGGGATGCTTCTCAGGCTATTAACCAGTGAAACCTTGGCACCTCCAAGAGCGCCGATCATCAAGACGATTAGCTTAACGGAATATTTCGGGCATAGCAGTCGCAACTCCCTTATAAGTTCTTTATACCTCCCTTTCTTTTCATTTTCCTTCGCTATGACGTTTTTGACAGCAACAGAAACAATTGTCGACAATATGAAGTTCCAGTATATCCGACACTTCTCATTCTCGACAATTGATTCTATTTCCCTAGGAGCGTTTAGCGGAACGGTATTTGGGCTGATGCCGTAAGAGTGACAGAGATGGTAATA
>CAKNWU010149170.1:622-11362 GCA_932072015.1 Andricus quercustozae | reverse complement strand
TATTTATCTCCTAGGTCATTGAGATTTTGTAGCAACCCAGAATAACTTAATTCAATTTGATATTACTGAATATCACATTATCAATCAAACTATTTTTTCATTTAATTATTGAACTATTTATCGATTGATATTATGTATACTTTAAATAATAGATATTTGTTAAAAAAAATTATATAAGGCCATGTATCAGCAGATTCTTACCTTACCGACATTTTCGCGCAAAAACTCATGTCCACACGAAATGAGTTCGAGTTCAATAATTTTTATAATTCCCAGAAATAATGCATTCTTGTACATTATTTTTCTAATTATAAAAATGTAGGGCCGTAAAACGTTCGTTAGCGCCTTTTATTTAATTTCACAAATTTTCAACTTGATATCACATTTTGTGTGGACATTAGTTATTGCGAAAGAAATTCCGGTAAGATAGGAATCTGGTAAGTGCTACATGGCCTTATTAAAATTTTTATTTTAGCCATCAAGATCTTCAACTTTGGTATCTTTCTTGCAACCCTTCAGCAATACTCTCTGGATTTTAGTCATGGTATCCGTGCATGTTGTGGCTTTAGTTCTTTATCTTTTGGATCGATTTTCCCCATTTGGAAGATTTAAATTAGCAAATACTGATGGCACTGAAGAGGATGCTCTTAATTTATCAAGTGCCATTTGGTTTGCCTGGGGAGTTCTACTAAACAGTGGAATTGGAGAAGGTGCATATATTTTTTTATTTAAAATTGAAAACCTAGAAGTAGACTTCCCGCAGAAAGTTATTTAAGTGAACTAATTTTCAAAAATAATTTTTAAAAGGTACTCCACGCAGTTTTTCTGCCCGAGTTTTGGGAATGGTTTGGGCAGGATTTGCAATGATTATTGTGGCTTCGTATACTGCCAATTTGGCAGCTTTCCTCGTGTTGGAACGTCCTAAAACCAAATTGAGTGGAATCAACGATGCTAGAGTAAGTTAACAAAAAAATATTTATATAAAAATTAAAAAAGCTGTCCTAATCCCTATAAGTATATAAATTAAAGAGGACATGATAAAACTTAGACTTTAAAGTTCAAATTCTGTGCTCTATAATACCATCTGATTTTACACTACACTTTTAGACCCCATACAGTGACAATATTAAAATTTCAGGATTTACAGCGGTTTAGTAGTTCAATTTCAGGTAAAAAAGGGAATTTTTGTCGAAAAAAATGGATTAAAAGTAGATTTTATGTATATGTCATTTTTGTATTTCAATTTTTTTAAGCTCTGTAAAATCTACTGAATACTTGAACACTTTCTACTGATAACAATACAACAGAAACAAATTCCAAAAGATCAAAGATTAAAAAATAGAAAGACAGCAGAATTGAAAAATGGTCAGTTTGAATTTGATTAAATGTATTTTTATCAGTATTATTCTCTTAGACGTTTCAATTTTGTTTCTAATGTATTTTTATCAGTTGAAATATCTGAAATGTTCATAGTATTTTCGAATTTTAGATAAAAAAAAGTTTATTGTTAAAATATATAAACTTAAAAAATTATTATTCACAAAAGTAACAAAAGTATGAAAATATGACAGTTTTTCAAAGTACGCAGTTTGCTAGCATGTAAACATAAGCCATAAAAGAATAAATTCCATACAACCAAAAATAACATACTTTTCTCTGATACGTCGGTTTACGTATTTTTTACTTGTTTTAAAAGTATTAAAAATCCTTCATAATTTGTGAAAATTCCTATTCATTTTCCACTTGAATGCAAAATAAACTACTTAACAATTGTACTATTTGGTTTACAATTTAATTATTTTGTTGGAAATTCAATACTTTTGTTAAAAATACAACCTTTTTGAATCAAAATTCAACTATTTGGTTGAAAATGATATTTTTTGTTAAAAACTCATAATTTCGGATTGAAAATTGAACTGCTTTGTAGAAAATTCGCATTTTTGGCTTCAAAATTCAACAATTTATTTGAATTTTCTTTTCTTTCTTGGCTAAAAAATCTTTTTTAGTAGAAAAGTCAATTATTTTATTTAAAATTCGTATTTTTTTGATGAATTGAAGTAGTTTTAATTTGGAATTAAATGTTTTTCTGAAATATGAATTATTATATTTTTCGTTGAGAATTCGTCTTTTTTGGCTGAAAATTCAACTATTTAGTTAAAAGTTCAACTATTTCGTTGAAAAATCATTCTTTTGGTGGAAGATTCATCACATTAGTTGAAAATTCATCTCTTTGGTTAAAAATGTACCTTTTTTGTTTAAAAATTCGTCTTTTTGGTTGAAATGTCAACTATTTTAGTAGAACATTTGACTATTTGGCTGAAATTTGAATTTTTTATTGACAATTCATATTTTCGTGTTCAAAAATAAATTTTTTTGTAGAAATTTAATCTTTTTCGCTTGAGAATTCAATGGTTTGGTTGAAAAATAAACTATTTTGTTAAAAATTCATCTCTTTTGGTAGAAATTTCACCTTTGTGGTAAGTAAATTCAGCTGTTTAGGTGAAAATTCATATTTTCGGGTTGAAAATTCAATTGTTTTGTAGAAAATTGGTCTTTTTGGCTTGAAAATTCAGTAGTTTGGTTGAAAATCAACTATTTCGTTAAAAATTTATCTCTTCGAAGAAATTTAATCTTGCTTGTTTACAAATCTCACTGTTTAGCTAAGAATTAATGTTTTTTGGCTAAAAATGATATAACTTGGTTAAAATTTAATTATTTTGTTGAAAATTGGTCTTTTTTGTGAAAAATTCATCCATTTTTGTAAAAAATCCCATTATTTGGTTAAAAATTAACTGTTTTATTAAAAATTCATATTCTCGGGGTGAAAATTCCTGAATGTAGAAATTTTATCTTTTTGGCCTGAAAATTCAGTAGTTTGATTGAAAAATCAACAATTTGTTGAAAAGTAGTCTCTTTTGGATTCATTGAACTGTTTTAGATTTAAAACTAAAATCTTTTTTGTTCTACACCTACACCCATGTAGAAAATTATCGGGGCAGACTTTTTTGCGTGAAAATTCAAATACTTTGTTAAAAATTAATTTTTTTGTGAAAGATTAATTAGTTTAGTTGAAAATCATTCTCTTTAGTTGAAAATTAATCTATTTTGTTCAAAATGGAATATTTTTTCTTGAAATATTAGGAATTTGAAGCGTTTTAGTTAGAATCTAATATCACTACCTGCATTAATTTTATTTAAAAGAATGTATTCCCCTATTTTCGTGAAAATTCTCCTTTCAAAGCGTCTTGTTTTCTAATGTTTAGAATTTCTGTTAATGAATTTAAAAAAATAAATTCGAAAACTTTTAAACAAGTCAGAATTCTCGATTTTAGGTGTTTTAAATCATTTTTCTAATTTATGGGGAAAAAGGAAATTACAAAAAAAGGGGGGACTGTGATCGTTGCAATTTACAATTGAAAGCTTTTGAAATTGCAATTTAAAAATCTAGTTTCACTTTTAAAAAATCAGTTTTTTAATCACACAAATTCTAATAAATAACACAAGAAACAAAATTACTTTTCCCATCCATTTTCTATATCGTAAAATATAAAAGCCCGATTTAAAACGAAAAAAAAGTGGTACACTTGAAATAGATGTCCGGCTGTAATTTGTATTAATCAAGGAGATAAAGGCGGATTTGGTCAGCCAGTGACCTGACCAACCCCACATGTGTGCAGAAATGTTTTATTCGAATAACGAGAGTTGCAAACATTCAGGCTATAATTTATAGCATTTCGCATCACGAAACTCATCATTTACCATCAAAATGTGATTTATGAGGCAACGCTATAATTCATCATTGTATTTCAACAGCTGAGAAACACGATGGAAAATTTAACATGTGCCACAGTCAAAGGATCTGCAGTTGACATGTACTTTAGGAGGCAAGTTGAACTTTCTAACATGTACAGAACAATGGAAGCTAATAATTATAATACTGCTGAAGATGCCATTCATGATGTTAAAATTGGGTGAGTCATTTTCATTTTTTATTTATTATCAATTTTTTTTGCCGATTTTCAAACTAAAAAAGCTCCTTGTGTGAAAAAAGGCAGTTAATACCCTCATTTTTTAATAATAATAATAATAATAATAATAAATAAAAATGACAAAAATTTATAGAATTTGTAACAATATTACCCTTCAAAGGGATTAAAATATTTGAAAGAATTCAGAAGAATACTAAAGAAAAAAGAAAGTTATATTTAAAAATTAAAGTAAAAAGAAAAATAGTTTTAAAGAGAGGCTATAAAGCTAAAGAATTTCAAAGCATTCATCAGATTAAAACCCATTCAATCGAATTCACAAAATTCGGAGAATTCACAGGAATCCGAAACATGTACAGAAATTCAACAAATGTACAGGAATTAAAAAAATTCGCAAGAATTTAAAGAATTCAAAGAAATTTGAACAATTCGCAGCAATTCGAACAATTGACCAGAATTCGAACAACTTGCGAGAATTAAAAATAATTCAACGAATTCAAAATAATTCAAAGAATTAAAATAATTCGTCAAGTCAAGTAAAGCAGAATAATTCAAATAATTCAAAAGAATTGAAAACATTTGAAAAGAATTTAAAAGAATTGAACGAATTTGAAATAATTCAAAGAATTCAAATAATATGCAAAGTAATTCAAGAAATTTTAATAATGAAAAACTCATTCAAACGAATTCAGAAAATTCGAAGCATTCATTCGAGTTCAAATAATTCACGGAAATTTGAACTATTCGCGAAAATTCAAAGAATTCGCAAGAATTCAGAGCCTGCCAAGAATAACGAGATTTATATATTTTTACTTTCTCATCCTTATGAGAAGACTAAGTCAAATTTTACAAAAAACCACTGTTTTATGTAAAATTTGAATTAGTCGGTTTTCATAAAAACAAACTGAAATGAACATTGTAAGTCAAACAAGACACGATATGAAAAAACGTCATGAGTGAAAAAACGTTCCTTTTTGAAAGCTCTACAAAATTATCATGACAACTTTGTGAATTTTCTTGAAAAATCGATAATTCTCATTTTGATCGCACAAAAAATAATGAAAAATAAAAAATTCCATTTTTCGTCGTACTAAGCAAGATACGAAAAAATATGAATATAAAAAAATTGTTTACCAAAAAAAAGAGCTACAAATTTGTTGTTAATCACTTTTTGACAAGACGCGTACTTTTTGTTTTAATCGTGAAAAATGACATCACAAATAAACAAAATAAAAGTTTTGGAGAAAAAGACACAAGGTACGATAAAATGTTTAATAACAAAATTGTTTTTAAATTAGATCTGAAAATTTGCTTTGAATCTTTTTTTCTCACGAGACACGTGATGAGAATGTGTTCGTTAAGGCCGAAAGAGCTTTAACAAAAGAGAATTCACAATCACTCAATTTCAGTTGTCGATGCCTGACCATTAATTTTTAAAGGTCTGTGCAAAAATTTGGAAGATATACATTGACCGGGCGCTTAGCGCGAGATAAATACATTATAGAGCGCAAGGCGCGCTCAAACTTGAGAGCCGCGCGCAATGAGAATGTGCCCGCGCAACGGGCAGATTTTTAAAAATTAGGAACACTTTAAAAGAATTCAGAAAAATTCAAAAGAGTGAAAAAATACTTAAGAATGCTAAAGAATTCTAAGAAGTCAAAGGAATTAAAGGAATTAAAGCAAATTTGAGATAATTCAAAAGTTACAATAGTATTCAAATAATTCAAAGTATTTAAGTAATTCCCAGAATGCAGGGATCTCAAAGTGTTCAAGATAATTCAAAAGAATTTTTAATTAATTCAACGAATTTAAAATAATTCAAAATAATTTAAAGAATTCAAAATGTTGAAAAGAATTTAAAGAATTTAAAATAATTCCAATAATATACAAAGGTACTTTAAAGAATTTAAAGAGTTTAAAAGAATTGAAAAGAATTCAAAATAGTTCACAGAATTCAAAAGAATTATAATAAGCGAAAGGAATTTCAAAGAAATACAAAGAATTTTAAGGGTACAAAATAATTAAAATAATTTGAATAAATCACAGAATTCAATGAATTTACCGAATTCAACATAATTAGAATGAATTCAGAATATTGAAAAAAATTCAAATAATATACTAAGTAAATTAAATAATGCAAAATAATTTAATTCAGCGAAATTTAAATGAATTAAAATAATTCAAAAAATTTGAAATATTGAAAGAATTCAAAGAATTGAAAGTAATCCAAATAATATCCAAAGTAATTAAAATAATCCAAAATAATTTTAAAATGACAAAAGAATTCAAAGTATTCGAAGAATTTCGAACAATTCACAAGAATGCTAAGCATTCAAAAGAATTCTAAGAATTCAAAGGAATTTGAAAAATTCAAAAGAATTTGAAGAATGCAAAAGAATTCAAAGAATGCAAAATAGTTAAAAAGAATACCTAAGAATTGAAAAGAATTCTAAGAAGATAAAAGAATTTTTTTAAATGCAAAAGAATTTAGAAGACTGTAAAAGAATTCTAAGGAATTCAACGAATTCAAAATATTTCAAAGAATTCTAAAGAATTCTAAAAAGTCAAAGGAATGTTAAAACTTCAAACGAATTCAAAGGGTTCAAAATATTGACAAGAATTAAAATAATATTCAGAGTAATTCAAATAATGAAGAATTTCAATGAATTGAAAAGAATTAAACGCATGTAAACGAACTAAAAACTGAAATAAGAATTCACAGGAATGCGAACAATTCGCAAGAATTTAAATAATTCAAAAGAATTCTCAAAATTAAAAAGAATTCAAACACATTTAAAGTATTTTAAAGAATTAAAAACACTTAAAAAGAATTCAGAAGAGTGCTAAAGGAATCTAATGAATGAAAAGCAATTCAGAATAATGTAAAAAAATTCTAAAGAATTCAACGACTTATAAATAATTCAAAGAATTCAATTTATATTCAAAGTAAATCAAATAATGAAAAATAACTCAAATATTGTAAAACAATTTAAAGAATTCAAAGTATTCAAATAATTCAAAGAATTAAAAAGGCTTCAAATGAATTAAAAAGAATTCAACAAATTACAATTAATTCAAAGAATGCAAACAATATGCAAACTAAATAAAAAAAATGCCAAAGAATGTAAATAAAATTACAAGGTATTTGAAATAATGCAAAATTATTCAAATAATTTAAAAAAATCAAAGAATGCAAAAGAATTGAACACAATAAAGGAATTAAAAAATTTCGAAGAGTTTACAGGAATTCGAACAATTTGCAAGAATTAAAAAATTCAGATACTTTAAATTATTTAGAGAATTAAAAAGTTTTCTAAAGAACTAAAAACACTTTAAAAGATTTCGGAAGAATGCAAAAGAGTAAAAAAGATTCCCTAAGAATTCAAAAGAATTCTAAGAAGCCAAGGAAGTGTAAAAGAATGCAAAAAAATCAAAAGAGTGTAAAAGAATTCTTTAGAACTTAAAGAGATTTAAAAATACTTAACATAATTCAAATAAGTCATAAAAATTGAAAATAATTCAAATAAATAAAAATAATAATAATTTGAAGAATATACTTAAGTATTGCATTATTACAATTCAGCTGTATACTGTGTAATTTAGTTTGACAGTTGGGTATTATTTTCAATAAAAATATTCAAAGAATACAAAATCAGGTTTACACCTGAATTCCTCGCAAAATAAAGTAGAACAGCCAAAAATTTGCAATTAAAAATTTTTAAATTTAAATTTAATTTTTGTTGCTGAATGGCATATACCTAAATTGAAAATGAAAGGTTTCAAGTTTTGGAAAAAAATCATAACAACGCTTTCAATTGTTTTTAACTAAAATTAAATGACTTAACATTTGTGAACAATGAAATAATTGAAAATTTTTTAAATAGAAAATTTGTTAATTTGTTTGATGCCACCACCAAGCTACGAAAATTTGAAATTAAAAAGTTAAGTTAAGTTAATGTTTTCAAAACATAAATCATTCAAATTTAAAGCCTTCATTAAAAATTTTATGTTTTCTAATATACTCTGAAACTCTTTTTTAACCCTCTTAAAAATATAAAAATCACTTGTATTTATCAATTTTATTAATAAATTAAAGTAGAAGAGGTAGGAATTAGAATTTGTTTTAAATTTTATTACAAATTATTTTATAAAATAACATAACCTATTGGCCATAGGAAGCTGATGGCGTTTATCTGGGACAGTTCTCGATTGGAATTTGAGGCAGCTCAAGATTGTGATTTGGTGACTGCTGGAGAATTATTTGGAAGGTCTGGCTATGGTATTGGCTTACAAAAAGGGTCTCCATGGGCAGATTACGTGACTTTAAATATATTAGATTTCCATGAAAGTAAGAATTAATTTTTTTAAATTAGAAATATAAAAAGTTAGTTTATCAATTTTCACTTTATTTTCATTAATTAACAATTAATAAAACAATCAAAATAACAGGTGGCTTTATGGAAGGTCTCGATTTAAAATGGATTATGCAAGGGTACCATACACAATGCGATATTATTGAAAAAACACCAAACACCCTCGGTTTAAAAAATATGGCAGGTGTTTTCATATTAGTGCTAGCTGGTATCTTTGGTGGTATATGTCTCATAATCATAGAAATGTCTTACAAAAAACACCAAATAAAGAAACAGAAGAAACTCGAAATAGCCAGACATGCAGCTGATAAATGGAGAGGACAAATAGAGGTAGTAAAATATTAATTAAAATATAATAAGTCACAGTTCTTTTTATTCTCTGTCAAATCAATTTCAAAGCTCAAAAATGTCAAACTTTTAATTAAAATTCTCAAAATCTTCATACCAAATTCCTGGATTTTTTAGGGTTTGCTTTTTAAGAAAAACTTTTAAATAAGGGCTTTAGTTACAACTGTTCTGAAATTTAATCACTTTTAAAACGTCAATAATTAAAATTTTTAACATTCATTGTTAAAGATTTCCAAATGGTTTATGTGTTCAATCTGAGAGTTTTCAAAAATTAATGCCGAGAAATTTCTTGAAATTCAAAATCAGGGTGGCAATTAACAAATTCGAACTTTTGAAACTGAAAATTTTTTCATTTGAAGTAATCAAAACTGAACTGCAGATTAAAGGTCTCAAGATGGAACCCTTTTGAATTTTAAACTTTTACAACTGAAGTTTAACAAATTTTTAATTCATAATTTTTTAATTCAAACGTTGAATAATTCCCACATATTAAATGGAAGCTTTGAACACTTTCCCATTAAACAGTTTTTTAATTAAATGCTCTTAAATTTTATAAATACCATATTCTCCACACCCCTCCACTTAATTTTTTTTTTAATTTGCCCCTTCCAATTCAGAAAAACAATTAATTACCAAAATTGCCTCCCTTCTAACTCAATAAAAATGTTAAAGATAGAAAAATGTTCCTCTTCCAATTCAGAACAAAATTAAAACCAGAATTTCTTTCCTCCTAACTCGATAAATATCTTAAAACCCCAAAAAATTCTCTTTTTTAATTTAGAAAAAGGATTGAAAATAGAAAGTTTCGCCCTTCAACTAAATAAAAATCCTGAAAAGAAAAAATTCTTCCTATTCAGCAGAAAAATAAATACAAAATTTCCTCCCTTTCAACTGAATAAAAGTGTTTCAAAAAATCCTTCTTTCGATTCGGAAAAAAATTAAATAGCAAAATTTCTTCAATTTCTTTTAAAATGAGAATTATGAAATTCAAACGTTGTTTATACATAAATCCTTTTGAGTTGAATGATTCCAATTTAAAGTCGTTTCAAATTAATAATTGTTCAATTTTTCCTCATACATAAAAAGTCAAAACTTTTTTACTTACAAGTGTTAAAATTACAATGTTAAAAATGGAACAATTAAAATTTAATTTATTATTTTATTTATTTACATTTATTTATTTTAATTTATTTTAGTATTCTTAAATTATAACGACATAACGATATACGATATTTAACGATTCAGTTTCAAACTCTTTAGTTTTTAATATTTGCTCATTTTAAATGAATAGTGAAATATTGATAAATATCGAAAAATTGTTTGTTTTTTTAATTTACAAATTTCATTCAGCATTATTTGTTTAACTACTCTAAGACTTTCAAATTGAAACAGTTCCATTCCAACTTTGAAATCTGTAAATTGTTGAATTTTTAACAGATTCAGAATCGTCTTGTAAAATCAATTACACAAAACTCTCGGTTTCAGTCACCCCGGTTTCTGCCTTCCTAGAACAACCCCCGACAGTGGACTGAAACCGAGAGTTTGGTGTATTCTTCAATTTTTAACATACGAGCTACAGTTTAGGTTTTAAAATAAATAATTAATTTATATTTAAATTTGATAAACTTAAAATGTTTTTTATCTAAAATTTTCAAATTCCAATCCTTTTTATTTTTAATTGTCTAAGTATTCAAAACTGTATTTTAAAATTCTTTAAACTGCAAATTGACGCTTAAAAATGAAGACCTGAAATGGAAAAATTTTAACGTAAAAGACCACAAAATTACTTACTGTAAACTGAATGATTTCATAATTGAAAAAGTTAACAATTTAACTTGAGATTTAAAAAAATGTTGAAATCGATATTATTTTAAATTAAGGCCTACCTAACTTTACCCCGTACCCTACTAAATTTACCCCGTACCCTACTGAATTTACCCCATCCCCTACTCGACTTGGGCTCGTACCCTAACCACCTTTACCCCGTACCCTAGCCGACTTTACCCCGTACCCTAGCCGACTTTACCCCCTAC
>CAKNWU010149029.1:1210-13432 GCA_932072015.1 Andricus quercustozae | reverse complement strand
CGACCAAGAAAAACCACTTAGTGGAAGAACCCCCGGGAGGAGTCGTACATATTTTTAATAACACGAAATTCAATATAAATTTTCCAGATTGAGTAATACTTATTTAATCACACCACAGTTCTTCTAAAGTAATCGGAATGCTACACACACTGGTCACTTTTACTTGCATGGCCCTAATTCCAAAATGCTATGACGAAGAACCTTTCAAGATATTTTAATTAAACTTATTTGTTGATTTGTTACTTAATCCTAAACTAACATAAGGTCGAATTTTATTTAGACTTAAAAGTTATTGATTCAAAATGAAAAAGTTATAATGATTTACACACTTAGGGCCAGTTCCACCAACCTCGGTTAAATCATTGGTTAACTGACGGCCAGTCAAAATGAACGCTATACGCCATATTTAACCGTCGATTAACGGTTTAACCGAGGATCAACTTTTTAACCGAGGTTGGTGAAACCGGCCCTAAATCTGTTTTACCTTACTTTTTTCCGTTAAGAATAATACCTTTAATGCTTGCTCTCGCACTAACCTGATGAAATTTGATCAAAAGCAACAACAAACCTAATACTCCTCGTGCAAGTCATTCATTTCTCATCCACCTTTTTATATTGAAAACAACCGACGTACTAGTTGATGTTTTTAAATTGAAATCCAGTCATTTTTATTTTTTCTTACAGATTTGAGTTGGTAGTCAGGAATTTCCGGAGGGCATGAAAGTTATCGTACAAGAGGGCCCGGAATTCAGTATTCCAGAGAACACGGAGTTCAGAGATCGTTTAGACAAAATCCTCGTATCTGGAAATCACGATGACCATTAGAACCCACAGAAGAAACAACTTTTATTTTGAATCCTCGTCCTCTAGAATTAATGGATTGCAATGAAAATGTAATTTTACTAGTAAGGCATGGTTTAATCATTGGATGGGACAATGGTGGTATAATTGCGCCAATATATAGCACACATCGACGAATTATCGTTTATAACATATCACACAGTAGCTCCAGTAGCTCCGACTCCGACTCAGGCCCTGGCTCTGACTTCGGCTATCACTCTGAATCTAGCCACTCCAACATCTCTGGCGTCTCCAGCCGCCCTAGCAGTCCCGGAAAGAAATGAGTTATATGAGTTTCAAAAGATCAATCAAAGCTACGCGTCAAAATATAATATATAGACTGGTTGTCAGATTAGAATATAAATAAATGGGATTGTTCGTTTAGAGTTAAATCGCATTATTTATTTATCATCTCTCCCACTCATGGCATGTTTTCTTTATTATTGTGTGAATTCAAGAAAGTCAAGTTTTCTTTGTTTTGAAAAAATTCATAAAAATTACGCGCTTGAAATGAGTCAGAGCATTATTGTGGTACTTTGTCAACTAATAAAGTTATTGAAATAATTCCATATAATTTTCAATTGGGCCGTCTAAATCGATCGGTTCAAAGATTAAAATGTCCTGGATAGAGACAGCTATAAAATCGAAAAATTATATTTCAGGGCAATTTTGGCAAAATTGCTAAACTTATTTTACGCATCTTAAAATAGAGCATGGCGAGGAAATTTCAACAATTCTGTCAACGGTTAGAAGCTTTGTTGCGCAATTCTTCGTGTGAAACTTCTGTCCACTGTTGCCGTCGAAACTAGATTTGAGTGGATATCAAAAATATGCTGCAATGGACCTTAAATTAAGCATTTTATTTTTAACACTCCTTGATTACCATGAGTTTAATTGATTTGAGGAATAGTCAACTGTCAACAAAATCATGGAAAAACTAAGGATACGAAATAACCATGGAAAGTTCACCTCAGTTTGGAGTAATCAGCTGACTCTTAACCCTGCTTGAACAATTACCTGCAACGTTTCGTACCCCCAGCTTTTTCTGTGAACGTGAATGAAAAATTGTATATATGTGGTGTGGAACGAAGAAACCGACCTAACAGCACGAAAAATCGAAACCGAGGTTTTTAATTATTCTAAAGAGCGCAAGCATGCTCGATCAAAGGAGACTATTCTTAAATCTATGCGATCAAAATTAAACTAAATATAAGGCGTTTTATATGCCGTTTATCAAACACGGAGGCAGGGACCCCTCCCACGAAAACACTATTTTCTCGAGAAGCTAAAAAGGTGCTGTAAGGTCAGTTGACAATTAGAACTTTTGAACAGGAAAAAGAGGAAAACTGAATTTATCAAAATGGAAAACATAAAATAATAATAATGTGATGTGGCGACCCCATCGCCTTTCAGTCAGCCACGTATGAGTGGGCTAACTCCCCAATGCAAAGAATTATGCTGTTACGTCACCAGTTGTCAAAGAAGGTCACCGGCGCGAAGAGGATTCATGCAGAGGTTACATGAACGTTAGGTCAATATGCACCCGGAATATGCTCATAAAACGCCGATAATGCCAGCATGAGAAGTACGAAATCTATCCACCAAAAAGTCTTTCTCAAGATGGACAAATTATCTGAAACTAATACTGCTCTCCCCGATTTGCTTCCCGAAGATGTTAATCTCTGGAATCTGAACTGTGTAGTTTACGAGAAGGCGGTCTCCTTGCTGAGCGACAATAGAAGCAACGATACTTCAGTACGTCTGAGTAAGATTCGTGAGCGTATTGCACAGCTTCAGTTTAAAATTGGAACGGCGGGACGGGATGCATCAAATATTCAGTGCGTGATTACCTACACAACATCAAATAAAAAATTTACTCCAAAAGTTAGGGCACTTGCTCGAAACTTAAGGAAATAAAATCACACGCTGAACCAGTGTAAACTGTTGACCATCAAGCAGCACTGGGTGCAAAAAATAAGATCTCTTTTACCAGTGTAACAGCGCCTTGAACGGCGAGTAAAGTGGATTCAGGAAAATTCCACCTTTTCTACTCATCCTTCCCGCCGGTTTAATAAAACGTCACGTGCCGTTAAAAATCCGTCTAGCTGAGACGAGATTCAAATCTTCTAGGAGGAAGTACATGGAGATACTTATCAGCTAAATGAAGACGCTTTAGATATATCACTTTTTCGTAACTTGTGACAAAGGAAAAGGCTGCAAGGTCCTGAGGAAGAGTGTCCACTAATTACTGCTGAAGAAGTGGAAAAAGTTATCGCTAGAACTAAGAACTTTTCAGCGCCAGGGCCAGATAAAATCAACAACTTTTAGTGAAAGAAATTCACTTATACGCACTAAGATCTAGCTAGTATATGCATTGCTTTTTTAAACGGAGAACAGCCCATCCCGCAGTGGCTAGTGGAAGGACGCACGGTATTGATCCCTAAGACCGGAAATTTGTCAAGTCCAAAGAACTGCAGGCCCATAGCTTGTTTAAGCACCAGCTACAAGCTATTCACTGCCATCTTCAAAGAGAGGATATTAACATCTATCGAGCCGGTATGGAGTGCAATAATGAACAACATGCATGCAAGAGAGGGATGGCAGGTTGCAGGGAGAACCTGTTAATAGACAGGTGTATTACCCAGAACTCGATCAGGTATTGACGCAATCTGTCCATGGCTTGGATTGACTACCGTAAGGCATTCGATAAAACGAACCATGAGTTACTTATTAAGCTCCTTAAGTGCCTGGAGGTGGATCCACTAATAGTGAGATCAATGAAAGAGCTTATGCTCTTGTGGAGGACAAGACTTGTCATAACATCAGTCAAAAGACAAGTGACAAGCTCTGGATACCTATGTGGCCCGCCGAACAGAAGAAAATATAAGGTCAACCACCTCTTATACACGGGCGACCTTAAACTCTTTGCTTCCTCCTTGTGGAGGAAGTGTGCCTGCGTCGTCTTAAACCAAGGAAGCCTAGAAATTACATCATCGCGTTACGATCAGGATGTTCAACTCATAGGCGGAAATACCATTCAACCCCTTGGTAATAGAGAAACATATAAATATCTTGGAATCCCCCAAGCGGAAACCCAAAATATGTGTGTGTTAAAAACGGCCCTTGAAAAAAGGTATCGCCAAATTCTCAGAAAAATTGGAGCTTCCGAATTATCTGGAAAGAATAAAATCCAGGAGACCAATATGCTGACCGTTCCTATACTTCTCTGCACGTTTGGTGCAGTATAATGGAACGTCGATGAGTTGAAGCAACTTGACCTAACCACACCCAAGATGGTGAGAATCCATTGAAGTCATCATCCTAGATCTTCCGTACCTCGAATATACCTCGCTCGAGATAAATGAAGTAGAGGCTTGCTAAAATTGGATTGTATTCATCGAAGAACGGTTCTGGCTACAGCCTGCTCAGTTATAAATAGTGCAGATTCTCTTATGCGACTCGTACATCAACATGAATTCGTCAATGCTGCGTTGTTTCTTTACCGTGCCGCAGATAGGACCGCAGAGGAGCTTGGCTGCCCATTTGATTCCAGCGAAACTACACATGGCCTAGCATCACTAACACCTTCAGTGCTCAAAAGTCGTGTACGAAAAGTCGTGTAAGAGAACATGCTGACAAGCCCCTTCATGGTAAATTCTGATGCTCTCAATGGGTCTGTCCAACATGTTTCTCAAGTCTGCTGGATTGAGATCGAAGACTCAGGAATTTCTTTTTGCCTGTCAAGACGGCGTTATAGACACGTTAGTTTACCACAAGCACATAATTAATGTACCTGTAGGCGATACCAACTGCCGAGCTCGTAAGAAAGTGCCAGAAACACTTGGGCATGTTCTTCGTGGATGCTCAAAGTATGCACGGTACGGGTACACAGAGCGACACAATGCGGCTCTGAAAGTGTTATATTACCATATTAGGCTCTTCTATGGTGTTGATCTATTTCCCGTCTTGCCATACGCCCAGAGGGAACTCGAGTCCGTTGTGGAGAATGATCAGTGTAAGATCTACTGGAATTTCTCTTTCTCCACCACTCAACGTATCAGTTCTTCGAAGCCTGATATTGTCCTCCAAGATCTGAAGACCAAGATGATTTACGTGATTGAATTCTCGGCACCAGCCGATGGTAATATCACGGCGAAGGAGGAATAAAAACGGGTGAAATATGAAGCACTTATTTTCGAGCTTGTAGCTCTCGCAATCGGCTCTCTTGGAGGTATGAAAGCTTCATTTCTTAGCCAACTCAATAAGCAGCATATACGGAACCCAATCCCTTCCAAGGAAGTGGCCAGTAATGCAATAATAAGAAGGGCCAGCAATCGATGTCTATCCGTCGATGTTGCAGGAAAATTTGGTGTAATTTTTTTCAATATAGACATTACGAATTTCTGCTTGCGAATGAAACTATCTTGAACTAAGGCTTTTAGATCGTTCCGTTTCGGCATTTTTGCGTCTGAATTTAAACATTTAAAGTTATCCTGGGTTTCTTCGTCATTCTACAAGCTATACGGTAGGAATTTCCAAGCAACCCAATTCACCGCTTCGGTATTCAACCGTTCAAAAACAAACAGTTGATTTTCAGGTAGTTATTCCGTACAGCTTCGGAGTTTCGTAAACAAAGCGTTATCAGTGTCAGACTTTCAGAACGCAAAAATAACACCTCCCTTCTTGGAACACCAAAGTATTTCATAATGCCCACGTCAAATCATTTGGCAACGAGTAGGTACGAAAACCACGCTTATCTAATAATTATTTTAGTTTGCCCCTTCTACCAGGCCAAAAGTTTGTTTCAGTTCGTCAATAGTTTTACGTCTACCACAAATTTTTTGTTTAATTAAATGATATTTTATAAAAATACCATTTCTGATTACTTAAAAATGTTACCGAAATATTTGATAAATTAAAGGATTATATTATGTACAACTTACCTTGTGAAATGATAATATAACTCATATGTTATAATTAAACCCGACGCCATGGGGGTTGGGTATGTGAGACCCGGCACATTTTATTTTGTTTTAAGGTCAGTCACTATGCGTGCGACGCTGCCGTTCTTCTCAGTAGTTGGAGCTGCATAAAATGTTTGAAAATGACTCTCCTTCCATTTTCAACGGTAAGTCTCTTAATATTGCTTAGAATTTGAGTGTTATTGGATGACATTGTCGTCTGCCCTAGGTCGACAAGTACCCAGAATGCTCTTCCCAATCACACTACTAGGAAACCAAAAGTGAATAACCAAGCGGTGTATACCTGTTTATTCATTTATTTGAAAATTAGTAAGCCCAACAGTTCAGAGAACCAATGATAAGGCTACAAAATGTACCTATACGTACGGTTTAAGCGTGAGCACGCAGGCCGGCTTTTGCAAAGTTTTACCATTTGATCGTGCTTACAGTAAACGAAGGTAACATATCCAGTCCAGCAGATTGCTTATTTGGTAGCTTTGTATTGCTTTGGTGAAAGTACTCCCATACTTATGTTTTTTACGTGGGACTTGAAAAAGGACTACACTTTTTCTCATTACAAAAAAATAATTACACTCGCAACTGGATTTCCGTAAACTGAAATTGTTTGTTCCTAGAATGGATGCCGCTCGGCGGTTTCGAGATGAGAGGATCGGCGACGCCGAGAGGAAAGTATGTGTTCAGTCAAGCGTGACAAACAAATCGTTCGCGGCCCTGCCTGTTTACGATCGAAGTTCCTGTATTTGCGTCGAAGGCCATAACCGAAACCGTACACAAATCCAATTTCTAATGTACATGTTTCTTCGATTCATCTCAAAGAATGTTCAAGTTCAACATATATGCATCTTAATAAAGATTGTGTACCATTACCTAAATTCCAAGAAGCATGTTTTTGGCGCTCTAATAATCGAAATTAGTAACGTTTCCCTAGTTTTTTTTTCTTTTTAAACCCATTTTATTCATATCTTCATTGGTAAGTGTACATAGATGCTTACATATATACATAAATAAAATTCTGCGTCCAGTTATCAGTAAACTTTGTAGAATATTCATAGCTGAAGGTGTAATTTATTGTAGTAACAGTGATTCATTTTGGGAAAAAAGGTAGTAACGTAAAAAACCCCATTAGAGATTTATATAACTTATGCTACCTTAAACTATCTTAACCAGAAATATCCTAATATGTACATTATGAGCAAGGTTGATAATTTTCTGTGGTAGATTTGTTACAGTTATTATATTATGAGAGCATAGGGCAGTTTATATTTTATTTTAAAAGGAGCATTATCATTATTATTATAAATTGATGTTTTTGAGTGTTATAGATTATCTTAGTTGATGAGTATAAAATGTGTATGTCATTTTAAGTATATTAACAGACATATCGTCTATTTTGAGTTCTTTCTTAATATCTACATTTCGGTTTTTTGGGTTCGCGTTAGAGATCCGCTGTAGTAGTTTATTTTCTAGAGATAAAAGTCTTTCGATGTGACATGTGGAGGCACTGCTCCAAACAGGTACAGCGTATAATAATACTGGCATGATAAATGTTTTATAAAGAATAAGTTTGTTCTTAATGCTGAGGACACTTTTTCTATTTACTAAGCTATATAATAAATTTATCATTTCATAACCTTATGCACATGCTTCTTTAATGTGTTGTCTTTATAAAAGCTTACAGTCTGATATCATCCTTAGATATTTGGTAGATATTTGGTGACGTATTACTACATTATCTATGGTTATTGAGAGGATATTCTCTCCTTTTTCTCTGTTTTACTAAAAATTATGAAATCGGTTTTCTTTGCGTTAATTTTAATTTTCCACTTATGATAGTATCTCATTAATGCGTTTTAGTGTTTTTGCATCTGCGACTACACAGACGCCTGGATATTTTAAAATCAGAGATGTTAAAATTTAATGCCTGAAGATTATAAGAATTTAACATCTAGAGATTATATTTGGTAACATCTTCATATATTAGAAAAATATTATAGATTATACGCGCTCTTATACTTTTCTATACGGTGTGTTATTCTTTAATTCTATTATCCAATTCGTATAATCCATTTTTCTCAGTGTTATCATAATTTTATATATTATGAACAATAAGTTTAATTACAAACATTCCACGTCACATATTGTATGCATATTTGTATTTTTGTTTTAAAAAATTCTACATGAAACAAAAAAGTAAAGACAATGTTCTTAAGAGCAATTTTAGCGGCCGTACATAAATCAGACTCACTTTTTGAGTTTTAAGCTCCGACACCATACCGATCCGGATTATAAGGGTAAATGATGTTTTATGACGTATCGAGTTAAAAACCCCATGCCATCTATCCTTTACACCTTTCTATTTTTATAAACTAACTGCTGTGTATTTCGAAATCTTTCATGAGAGCTTCATTCAAGATAAATGGAGCTTATGGTTGTTATTTGGACGATGCAACGGATCTGAGATGTACAAGAACAACCGCTATCCTTTTAATAATAAAACTCCATAGGGCAAACAAGCTCACTAACACTGTGATTTGGTAATTGTGAATTCTCTTTTCTTAAGCTTCTTAGAATTTCACTAAACATTCTTATCACGTATCTCGTATAATTTTTTTAAATATAATTTGTAACGATGAAAACAGAAACCATGCGTCTTATAAAAAATAGTGGTTACCAAATTTATAAATCTCTGTGAGATAAACACTTTTTCTGGCTAATATTTTATCGTATAATAGTTTTACTGAAAAATTTAATTTTTCATTTTTAATATCATTTCCTTGATTAAAACAAAAACTATGCGACTTATCAAAAAAACATTATCAGGAAAATTTAAAGCTCCTTTTGAGATGAAAAATGTTGCTTCATAACATTTTATCCGTATCTCATATACTTTCGTTGGAGAATGGAATGTTTGATTTTGTAAAAAGAATTTTCTATGGATAAAGCCAGAACCGTTGGTCAAAAATGAGTGGTTAACAGTCTCGACCTTTCTTCAAAGGCTTTTAAAAGGCATGGCAAAGCGCAATCAACCAGAAAATTTTTGTTGAAAGTTTTCGTGCTCACAGACGACACGCCGAAAACGATGACAGAGTGACAGACAGGCACCGACGTAAAATTCATTTGCTCTCAATCAGTGAGTCCGAAAACATCAAGATGTGATGAAATACACAAAAGTCAATTTTCATATAAAACCAATACCTTCTAATTAAGATGATATTGTAAAAAAATGTCCTAACTAAAATCGCTGTAAATCGTTATAAGTAGATAAAAGTTGTATGAACTTGAAGATATCTTTATTGACACAATTACCGACATATTGAAATTTCTATTTATTCCGTCCCATAATAAATTTCAATTTCTGAAATGGTATGTGTCTGTGAGTG
The DNA here is from genome assembly GCA_932072015.1 of Andricus quercustozae. Taxonomy (NCBI): domain Eukaryota; kingdom Metazoa; phylum Arthropoda; class Insecta; order Hymenoptera; family Cynipidae; genus Andricus; species Andricus quercustozae. The sequence goes on along the minus strand of CAKNWU010149029.1, from coordinate 4,230 downwards.
TAGTAATTTGTCAATTACTAGCGCAATAGAGCACATTTGAAATCGAATAAAATTGTTTATTGGTGATTTATCTTTCGAACTTAAGAACTCGAGTTATCACGGGTTATCACGTGTATCAGGCGTTCAGAATTTAATATCTTTCCTGCTTATTATTCAATTTTTAAATTTACAATGATGCGATACAGCACATTTGAAACATACAAAATAAGGAGAAAAAATTTCGAAAATTATCCATTTTTTCGGAAATCCCAAGCGCCCCCTCATTTCGCATTGCCGATAATTCTCTTATCGAGAGGGGGAGGCAGTTGAAACATTTGTTGTCAGCGGCGTGATGGAATGCATTCGAACTTCTGCAAGATTATTTGTTCAGAAATTCTGTCTTTGAAAAAGGAGGGGTTTTTGTAGCAAATAATTTGTATTTTGTGGCGCAGATATAGAAAATACAATTTTTAGTAATACCTAGCGGCGCTGCCATTTTGGCAATTTAAACAAATATATTTTTTAATTTTAATTCTGCACCACATTTTTGACTTTGAAAAAAGGTTGTGGTCTTCGGTGGAAAAACTATTTCGACAAAACCTGAAAAATTAATTATTTGAAAACTTCCTCGTGGAATTCCACTTGAAAACTTAAATCTTATTTTTAACTGCATGTAAATATTTTCGCGTGAAAATCCACGTTGAAGATTTCAAGTTTCCATGTGGATCTTCACGTAATTGGGTAAATTGATGTGGATTTGCAGGTAAATTTTGACATAAAATTCAACGTGGAAATCTACGTGGATATTTTCATCTGAGAGCGTACTGCTCCGGAGCTTCGAAAACATCAATGTCAGTTACGCGACTTCCAGAATGCAAAGATAATATCTTCCTTCTTCTATCACCAAAGAACTCCAGAATGTTCGACTGAAGTCATTTTACGATAAGTAGGTATATGAAAACCACCTTTATCTATTAATTAATATATTTTCCCTTCTACGTGGCAAAGATACGTTTTCGGTTCGTAAATAACTTTATATCGACCAAAAACGATTCGCTTAATTAAATACATATTTCGCAAAAATACCCTATTCCTACTCACTTAAAAATATTTCCAAAATTATTATTATGTTCTTTACATGCTACCCTTTATTGTCAGATTAATAATTTTCCACTTTAGATTACATTGATTAAATTATTAAAATCATTATGAAAAATAATCATTTTTAACGACTCAGTTTCAAGATACTAATTTAAGAATACTTAAATTTAAAAAATTAGTTTAGAATTTCTTAATCTGCAAGGCGTTCAGTTTTTATTTAATAAGTTTGAAAGTTTCTAATTAGAATTTCTAATATAAAGGTTCAAAATGTTTGAAATTCTTCAATTTTGAATCACATTTTTCAGTAAATAAATCTATTTAATCATATAAACTGTCACTAGATACTACAAGAGATTATACTTCTCAATCATATTTATCATCAATAGAGATTGGTTTATCACTCTCCATCATACTATAAGGAAGCAAGATATTGCTCGATCTTTCGAGAGTAAAAAAAAGACAAAAAATCTTTTTATCTTTTGCGACGTTTCGTCGGCTTGGTTTGCCGACCTCATCAGGCTATATTTAAATAGAAAAAAACACATACACCGTATTAGATATTTACACAGTCAAAGATAGGATACACATACGAAATTATTCTTTGATTTTTTTTATAAGTAAAAATTATGGATATACGACAAAATAAAAAAACAAATTAATTTACCGTAAGAATGTTGACAATTAATTATTTGCTAGTTAACATTGTAGTTAATGCACTGTGTGAATTTATAAGAATTTTTCTCATAATGACCTATTACGATCGATGATATTCAATCAACTGAGTTTATAAGAACTTGCAAATGAAAATACGACAATAAGGATGACTCGTGTCAAGAGTGGACATACATATAACATAAATTTTATTTTCACGGTCGCATTACAAATTTAATTTCTTGATCAATGGAAAATATAAATGATTAAACGAATAAATATCTTCCTTTTTATTAACATTTTTACTATTGCACTTATATCAATCATTTCTGAAATCAACCTTTTGTTGTAATTTGATTGTTGATCGGGTCCGTATCATCTCACATACGGCAAGTCTCTCTGCGGCAAGTCTCACCTGCGGCATGTCACATCTGCGGCATGTCACATCTGCGGCATGTCACATCTGCGGCATGTCACATCTGAGGCATGTCACATGTGCGGCATGTCACATCTGCGGCATGTCTCATCTGCGGCATCTCTACCTAGCGGCTTCTCTCCCGCGCGGCATTTCTCACAGTGGAATTGACATTTTTGCGGCATCTCTCACTAGTGGCAAGACTCCCAGTGGCATCTCTACCCTCCAAAAAAATTTCAAGTCCATCTAAAAATGGTAAAACTGCGGCGAGTCTCCCAGCACTTATTGTCTCTCAGGCGGCATCTCTCAACCGGAAAAAATTTTCAAGTCCATGTTAAGCTGACAAAACTGCAGCAAGTCTCACAGGACTAATTTTCACACCTGCGGCATCTCTCTCCCGCGGCAAGTCTACCCAGCAGCATCACTCATCCCAGAAAAATTTTCAAGTCCACATCAAAGTGGCAAAACGGCGGCAACTCTCACAGGACTAATTGGCACATCTGCGGCAAGTAAACCATGATGGATTGTCACATCTGCAAGTCTCCCCAGCCGCATCTATCACCGAAGAAAATTGTCTATGCAATTGTGAAGATGGCAAAACTGCGGCAAGTCTCTCCAGCGCCATCTATCACCCAAGAAAATGTTCTGAGCAATTCTCAAAATGGCAAAACTGCGGCAAGTCTCTCCAGCGGCATCTATAACCCAAGAAAATTTTCTGAGCAATTCTCTAAATGGCAAAACTGCGGCAAGTCTCTCCAGCGGCATCTATCACCCAAGAAAATGTTCTGAGTAGTTGAAAAAATGGCAAAACTGCGGCAAGTCTCTCAAGCGGCATCTATCACCCAAGAAAATTTTCTGAGCAATTCTCAAAATG
>CAKNWU010148951.1:7617-19827 GCA_932072015.1 Andricus quercustozae | reverse complement strand
AAATGATAAAAATCGCAATAAAGGTAGACAATAAAAACACACGAAAAAAATAAATTGTATGAGTAATAAAAAAGGACTCTTTACAATCACAAACATATGTTTTATATAATTATATTGTACTTAATGGTAAATTCCTTAAAGATTGAATGATCCTTTGTAATATCATCTCTATTCAAATTTGTAGCCACTTCGTGTGAACCGGAACATTTTTTTTAATGGATCATTGGTCTGAAGGAATATTGTTTAATTTTATTATTTTAAAATTCTTTGAGACTATGGAACGTGAACCTAATGGAGTTTCATCGGCTAATTCTGGAGACAATTCGAAGACGGAGCCGCTTTCCATGTTTATGCCTGCCCGTTTTCCATCCTCATTGTATATTCCACGTAGAATTGTATTAGTTTCCAATATTGCAACAATGTCACCAGTGGATGTTGTCAATACTTTTCGTTCTTCGGTTGGCATGGGCCTATATCGATTATATAATCCGAGCACTCGAATTGGTTTATCAGAAGGAAAAGTGTATCTTCGAATTTTGAATCGCCGGAGCGGATTTTTGTTGGGAATAAGCCGAATAAGTTCAAGTTCACTAAGTAGAAATCCAAATATGGTTAAAGGGCGATGTGTTGTACGATAAGACTTAGCGCTAATACGAATAGAAGGCTCTACAAAGGGAGGAGACCTGGTCCTGGCACGAAAAGAAGGCTCGGCGGGGGAAGTATTCCCAGCTGAATTATGAAGCCTGGCAGAAGGAGACCTGGACCTAGCACGAAGAGGAGGTTCGACAGGAGGAAGTGAAATTTTAGGAACGCGTTGTCTGCTAGGAGAATGAGAAGTTCTGGTACGAGGAACACCGGGAATAGGTTCTCCATTAGGTAAACAGTCAAACTGTGAACTCAATTCTGCAACAAGAAACAGAGGATTAAATTTTTCTTAAAGTAGAAAATCGTGTGTTGGTATATCATGAATCATTTGCCGCAATGTTGTGAGGCAAGTTCGAAGGCAGTGAGAGATATTTGCCTTGGTTAACTTTTCACAAAGGAGCCTTAAGCATAAACCTTTTAAAATTGTAGGTCAATGTATCGAAAACTCTAATTTGGGATTACGCGATACGCGTCCTATCAGAAAGTAATGAATAACAAACTGGATTTCTGATGGTTTTTTGTTGTTGTTTAAACTAAAATCGTCGGTTAAAAAATGCTAGTTAACGAACTCGATCTTTCTTTTTGTTCCCTAAAAACGTGTGCCAAAGCGCAACCTAATCCGATTAGTCTTTTAAAAGTTATCTGGTATACAGACGACGTCAACGACAACGACAACACGTACAGAATGTAAAAAGCTTGAGGGTATGTAACATTTTTACAATATTATTATTAAAAATCTTGAATCTTGTGATGATTCGCACATTAATTCACAATCCTGGGAAGGTTTCTGATTGGAATTCATTCCGAGTCAATCCGAAGCAAGTTGTGAATTCTTCAATTATTATACGAATTATTTAATCTTAAACCAATATACATCCGATCAAACCCATATTTTAGTCCTTTTCAATTCTGAGAAATGTCCGATTAAAAAGTATTCTACATTCTGCCTATGCTGGGTTTTAATGTCTTTAAAAATGAGTTGCTAAGTGCAGAAAGGGAAGTACTTCAAAATATTGATCCATTTTCTTAGTGAGACGATTAAATAAAGCGTATTCGAATCTGTATGAATACATTACACTAGTTCACAAAATTAAACATTTTTTCTGCCCACAATGTTCGAATTTTTGCTTTAATTTTCAGAGTTGTTCCGACGTTTTTGAGTATATATCGAGTTCTAAGTGACCGATTTTCCTAAACGAGCACTCAAATTGAAGGCAACTGAATCCTGTACAAATTTATATCCTAAAGTTTTTAGATCAGCCCAGTAGTTCAAATGCTAGCGATTTTAATATGGTGGACAAGTTGTATTTTTTGGCAAAAAACTAGTTCGACAATTAACATATCGTCCTGATGAAATATCGTCAAGATGAAAACAAAAAATAAAGTGTCGCGACTATCCGGAAAATTGATATGGAATTACGTGTGATTAAAAATACGTAAGACTCCTCTCGGAGGTTTTTTGCACCAAGTGATTTTTGCCGGCCGGATAGAGCTGAAGGAATGCCATAAGGAAATTTTTTAATGTGGCTGCGCAGGCAAATGCGGGAGTCTATTTTCGAATTATTTTAATTAATTAATTGAACTAACTCGAGTGGCTAATTAATTTCGACATTCCCACTTCGCTCGCCTAATGGTTGGTATTCGATCATAATTGGTTTGTATTTGGTCGGGTACGTAACAATTACAATAGTTACATCGCAGAAAAAAGATTCTTTGATTCAAAGAAATTTCTTTGGTTTTAAAATTATTTTCCTTATTTTGAAGTTATTTTTGGTTTCCTATTTTTGACAATAATCATTCACATCTTTTTAAAATGGGTCTATCTTAAATTTGCCGAGAAATGCGGAGAAGGAAAGTAAGGGGGTTAATCAGGATAATAATGAGGGTTAGGGTATCGGAGGAAGTAAGTCCGGGAAGTAGGGGAGATAATTAGAAATGAGAGTAAGCAATTTTTTTATGGATAAAAAATACAAAAGTTAAATATTTCAGATAATATATGTAAATACTTCAAAAATCTTTTTTTATGGGCGCGTGCCTTCACGAAAAGATGCCACTTACCCGATTCAAACTAAGATAGATATCGGAAAAATTCCGCTTTCACTTTAACTCAAAGTACATTCTGGTTTTGAAATTCGTACAAATTCCGTATCAATAGAGAGACTTTTCGAATATAATTTTTTATAACACACACACTCTGGTTTCTCCCGGAATAATTTCAGATTAAATTCGTACTTAAGACAAACTCAAATTAAGTTTAGAAAAAAGAGCAACTGGGCTAGAATACGTAGATTAAATAGCAAACATTTTTTATTTGCGTATAACTTGAAAAAGATACTTAAAATTATAGATATATTATATTATCATATTTACCAATAGAATTGAGGATTGCTGCAAAGGTTAAGACGGTATGAACAATCCTCATATTTTCTAAACAGAGGAACAACTGAATAATGTATTAATGAAGAATTTAATGAATAATGTAACTAATAATTACTCTAGTGCTTTATTGAATTATATAACACATATATCCTATAATGGTTACCTCATAGAGTATACGTGTCTAGCTAGTGATTCTGAGATATTTACATTTCATCATAAATGTATTCTGATATTATCACTTTAGATTGAACACCAGATAAATATCGGAGATTGCCAAATTGAAGGCAAACTTTAGCACCTATAGTGGAAATCACATATGATTTCGCTATAATATAATTTTCAACACGTGTTTTTCTTTCTAATGGACTTATTTACTCTACATCTTGAATTCCTGATTAAAAAATAGAGGCTCGAAAATAGTAAAATAGCAGTAATTTTTTTTTCACTCAGAGCCAACGAATATTTATCTTTGATTTAAAGAAATTTTCTTTGAACCAAAAATTCTTATTTCTGAGTGTGGATTTATATTTTTTAATCAGAAATCTTCGAACAGTTCAATTTATAATATTCAAATATTTAAAATGTTACAGTTGAACGTCTTTTAATTGAATATTATTTAATTGAAGTGTTAAAAATTTCCGCTTTATACATGTCAATTATTAAGAATATAAATCAACATTTTTGAATTAAAAATCTTACAAGCTTCAATTTAAAGAGTTTTAAATTCAGAAGAGTTGGCCTTGAGTCGTTTAATTTGTAGTTCAGGTAAGATTTTCAGCTTTATTGAAACAATAAGAAGATAATATTGTGAAACTTATAAATAGACTAGATCACGTAGAAAAACATGATGTATTTACAAGATACTGCCTCTAAATGGAAAAACAAGAATTATTTACTAATTCTATCTATTAAGCCTTACTTTATTCACGTTAAAAATAATCTTTTTGGAATGTATATTTAAAAAGATAATAATTTCGTGAAGAAATAACTTGATAAAATTAAAACTGTAAACTAATATTCTCAAAAAGTATCTTTTTCCCAGATTATTAATTTATAAAAATTTTGAAAATTTCAGATATTTCGGAAACATATATAGCGAATATCTAATAAACCTTTTTTATTTCAAAGGTTTTTAAAAAATTTTATGTAAAATTCAGTTCAGCTTAAAAGATATTTAAAACTTGTAGAAATTGGAAAAAAAATTAAAATATTTTATGAATTTTCGGAAATCTTTCAAAGTTTTTAAATATTTGTAATCCTTTAAAAACTTCTAAAATGTAATACCAATACTTATAATAAATACTTTTCAAAATCCCTAAAAAGCTTTCGCACTTTTAGTTCGGGAATCCTAAAGAATTATACATTTTGTTTTCAATTTAAAAATTATTTTGAATTTTCTTTGCAAAACTTGTATATATTTTCTAAAATGATTCGAATTATTCATAAAATGTTTGAAAAATATTTCAAAACTAATACAATTGCCTTAAAATCTTCCAGATTTTTCTCGATATTTTGAGAGATCTTTTGAAACGTTTTAGAATCTTTTTAAATTTGCTTCAAAAATTTATTTCTTAAAATAAAAAAATCATTTGAAGTTATCCCAGGAATCTTGGAAAATTTGTTATTCTCTTAAAATCTTTTCAATTTCTTAAAAATCTTCAACATTTTTTGTTCAAAACTTTAATCAATTATATTATAATCTTTTCAAACTTTCTAAAATTTTGAAATATCTTTTAAAATAATTTATAGTTTTGCGGAAATTTTTTAATGTTAAAAAAATTGTCTTAAATTCTTCCGGATTCTTTGAATGAATCTTATCACCGGTTCCGTTAATGATATTCTAATTTTTTCCATACCGAAAATAAGACGTACCTGCTCCTTTCACAACGCTGCTTTATTAAAGATTTTCAATTGCTGGAGCCTAGTTGCCAATTAGGACATCGGCAGACCTTTTGTCAAGTATAATTTTCAATTATAACTTCCAAGCTGGCTTTTCTCGCAAATTGAGTTTCCACAGTTAGCACACCCAGACTGGACATCATGTCCTGAGACATGGTGGATCGCAGGTCATAAAGATGCTGTGAGCAATGCACATATTTGGAAAAAAGCAATTGAGATTCCTTCTTTGAAGAGTGTTGAGAAACTGTAAAGGTTACAGAGTTTCTTCGCCGAAATTTGCTAGATAAATGGATTGTAACGTCTTAGCTTCACCCATCAGCTCATGCTGTAGTTCCGTGGGGTTGTTCACCAGATCAGTTGCTTGTTTTTCAATTCTGTATTCCAAAGAACGCGTAATTCCCGAAGAATAGAGACACTGTTACACAGCTTGCACATTTCTTCAAACCACACAGTTACATCCTGGATCACATGGTCTAGGATAACGTAGAACATATCTCGTTTAAATTTCACACCAGATGCTACATTTTCATCTTCATATTTTTCCTCGTGTATCTCATCTGCCATTTTCTTCTGCTTGCGACTTCTATTGGTTGACCCTTGAAGAGATTTTGGCCATCCGATTTTTCTTGCTACAATGACAGCTTCGTTCCAAATTTCCCCCCACTCTCCATTACGCAGAGCATGCAGCTCTGTAATTATGCTTTTTAAATTTTTACTGGTGACATCAAACGATTCCCCTCGAGCCTGAATTACGTTAATTACAATCTCAATGGGTTTTAAAACTTGCCCTCAAATCGATGCCATAAATAACCATTTTAACGTGTCCATGGACATCACCAAGGCATTCTGCTGTCAGATTTAATAATGACACCTTTTCGAGTACTTTTGGTGGATCAGCGTGTTCGAGAGGTTCAATGCACATAGAAGTCTATTTTCTCATTTAGTATTTCCCATCTCTGTGGGCTGGAACTAAATATTGTGTAAAATTTTCCTACGACACCAAAAAATGTTAGGGCAGCAAGACAACTCTGAGTTGCTTACACTCCGCTAAGATTAAGAGAGTGACATGCGTAGGCCAAATGACAATTTCCCTCGACAATGTTATGGAAAGTAATAGTAAAACACGTACATCGAAATAATTTTCCGTAATCGATGAACTCAGGAATCTTCTAATTAACTTTTGTAGATTTTAAATCAAGAGGTTACCCTGAGAGTAACAGAAATAGACGATATCAATATGGAGGTTACCTGTTTTCATATGAAGAAAATTTAATCATATTTTGAACAAATAAAAGAATTTAAAAAAGTTAAACAAAGCATGAAACCATCTTTTACACCCATATTGAATAGCATTTTTGAAGGACTCTTCTAAGGATTTTCCACCACTCTTCCGTTTTTCACATTTAAAAGAAGAAGGATCAATAGATAGTTAATAAAAGCACACGAACTTGTATACCGCATGTATTTAAAAATTATAAACACTTAAAGAAATGTTATGGTTAATAAAAATAGGATCTTATAAAATTTTAAAGGTATATTTTTTATAATTGTATTGTACTTAATTGTAGATTTCTTAAATAATGAATAATCCTTTTTAGTATCATCTTCTATATTCAAATTTGTAGCCACTTCGTTTTAACCTGTCAAGTATAGCGATTGGGCTAGTATTACAGAATTCGCCGCGACTTTACATTTTTTTTTTCAAATAAATTACTGATATGGAGGAAGTGTGTTCACATCTATTATTCTGAAATTCTTTGAGATTACGAAACGGGAACCTAATGGAGTTTCATCGACTAATTCTGGGGTCAGTTTGAAAACGGCGCCGCTTTCCATGTTTATGCCTGCCCGTCTTCCTTCCTGATTATATATTCCTCGAAGAATTGTATTAGTTTCCAATATTGCAACGACGTTGCCAGAGGAAGTGGTTAATACTTTTCGTTCTTCGGTTGGCATGGGCCCAAATTTATTGTATAATCCGAGTACTTGAATTGGTTTACCAGCAGGAAAAGTGTATCTTCGAATTTCGAATCGCCGGAAAGGATTTTTGTTGGGAATAAGACGAATACGTTCAATTTCACTAAGTTGAAACCCTAATATAGTTGGAGAACGATGCTGGATACGAGGAGACCTTGCGCTGATACGAATAGAAGGCTCAGCAGAAGAAGAAGACCTGGATGTGATACTAAGAGAAGGATTTGCAGGCGATCGAGACCTGGTCCTGGAATGAAGAGAAGGCTCGGCAGAAGGAAGACATCTTTCAGGAAAATTAGAAGTTCCGAAATGAGGAACACCAGAAATAGAGTCTCTATTAGGTAAACAGTCAAATTCTGAAATCAATTCTGCAACAAGAAGCAAACGATTAAATTTTTCTTAAAGTAGACAAACGGATGATGGTAGATCATGAATCTTTTGTTTCAATATTGTGAGGTAAGTTTGAAGGCAATGAGAGATGTTTGCCCTAGGTAACTTCTTACAAAGAAGCCTTAGGCTTTTTTATCTCATGAATACTACAATATTATTATTACAAACAGTATATTATAAATGTTAAATTTTATGATGGTTCGAACATAAATTCATAATCCTGGCGATAGTTTTTGGTTGGAATTCTTTCCGAATCAATCCGAATCAAGTTTTCAATTCTTCACTTATCATCCGAATGCTTTAATCCGAAACCAATGTAATTCCGATCCGAACCCATATTTTAGACATTTTAAATCGTGAGAAACGTCGGATATCAAAGATTTCCAAGCATCCTGGGGATTTTAAGGTATTCCAAAGGATTTCAGAAGATTTCGAAGAACTTCCACAGGGTTTTAAGCTTCACCCAGGATTTTAAGGGATTTTAAAAGCTTTTAAAGATTTGAAGGTCTTGTAACATGTTTTAATTATTTTCCAGATATTTCAAAAGCTTTGAAGGATTTGATTGAATATTCAAGCATTTCACACATTTTAAAGAACTTCGAGGATTCCTAGGGATCTGAAGAGGCTTTTTTTTAGAGAACTTTAATGATTATTTTTAATTTAATTTATGTATAAGATATTTCTAATTCTTTCTATCTATTGTAATTTTAAAGAATTTCCAGAGATCTCTCAGCAATAAGTTCAATTTTATTTCTATGGATGTCTATAAATTTGCACGTCTTCGAGAGATATGCCTGAAAAAAATTCGAAGGGGTTTGTAGATGTTAAGAGACTTTATGGGATGTCCAAGTATTACAATGATTTTAGAAGATTTTAAAAATTGTAGAGATTTTAATGGATTCAAAAATAGTTGCAAAAGTATCAAGGGATTTCAAGAGATTCTAAAGAATGTTGAAGATTTTTATGAAATTTGAAGCAATTTTAAAGATATCAAAGGAATTCGCAGACATTTGTAGCATGAGGTTTATTTATAGAGAATTATGAGTGGTCTGAAAACAACCTTTGTCTTTGGTTTGTTTACTTTTTACATTAATCCCTCCCGAATTTTTGTATTATTTATTCCAATGCTGATCATCCGTTATTCGTTTTCTATGTTATGGTGATTTTCTCTAATGATTTCCCTTTAATCATGAAAATATTAAAGGAAATTCATTATAAGAAACTCATCATAGGCCTATACTGTTAGTATGTTATACTTTTTCAAATATTTTTTTCTCAAACATTGGGGGTAAGGTTACGTACGTGTGAAATATATACTGGTTCAAGAAATTATTAATTGCTCCAAACTTTTAATAGAAAAATTGTTAATAAGTAAAATTTCTGTTATGAATTTTTATTTGAACTATGGTTACCTTGATGATTCGCATGTTCGTTACTCTTTCCAAAATTTGCCAGAAAATCCCTCGTTTTGGGCAGCATACCTGATGATATTTCTGTGATAAGACAAAAAAGATCCATGTATTTTCAATGTCGAAAATTTGTTGCAAATACTGCATTCTAAAAGACATCTATTGTGGTAAGTTTAGTAAAAGAGCGCGATTTTGAGAGAAAAGTGTCGCGGGATTCACAGGGTGTATAATTTAAAAACTGATTTATATACCCTAACAATCCCGGATTTTTTATTTTTTCTACTATGAGATATGTTTTCACAAATATATACAAAACTTCCAAAGCTTCGAGTTTTAAAGAGAAAAGTCTCATATTTCGGATTCGAGACTTGAATATTCGGCAAAGATTGGTGAAGAGTGCTAATAATTGTTTGATATCATAGAGTTTACATAGTGTTTCAGATTTATTAATATATAATAAATATGTTCCAACGTACTTACTATAAGAAAATGTAAACAATGCTATTAATTTACTCTTTGCTTACCAATGGAATTAAAAATAACGTGCAAGGTTAACGCCAGTGTATAAAGGATTTTCATTCTTTCAAAATGTATCAAAAGCTGATTAACGGAGAATTTTGAGAACAGCGTAACTAACGAATATTCTGATGTTTCGTGTATACATACTGTTCTGAGATATTTGTGTTTCACATAATTTATTAGTGGAAGTTAAACTCTCGCGCATTTTTGATTATTTTACCTTGAGAAACTCAGTTGATTTATGTTTGAAATAATCGTATGTATTTATATCATTCCATCTTGAGTTGCTCCGATAACTTAATATAATGTATTCAGAGTAATTATAAAATCGCTCTTTAACAAGTATTTTTCAGGCAAGCCTTTTACGTAATTATAGTTGGTTCAAGATCATAGGTTAGATAAGGCCTCTTTCTTTAAAAATATTAATAGATATATAGATAAACTTTTATTTTTCGGCCTGCTAGCCCGGAAAACTGGCCTTGTTTACACCTTCATGTTTTACAGAATTTGTCTTAAAATTAGTCCTTGCAATATAATATCCATCCACACCTTAATGCTACCTTATTTCCATGACCGCTTCGTCTTATCGGTTTGCCTTCTTCGCTTCGCCTCGCACGCATGTCCCTAGCTTTCACCTTGCCGCGCAATGCCAACCTCTGCCTCCGTGGTTGCTATCTAATACTAACCTAAGAATTATTTATAATATTTACGATTTCGCTTATATTATATGTATTATATATATTAAAACAAGGTTTACCCGGAAATTAATTAATTACGGCCTGGCCGGGCATGGCTCTGGACGGGTACCTTCTCATAAAGATGTCTGCCACTTACCTGGCCTCCACGACCCCTTCCGGAAAACTAAATTCGCGGGTTACACTTTTTCTACCCGCGAATCACCAGCGGTGCTGAACCCTACCCTGTCGACGGCTGGCAGGTCGACCAGCTCAGTAATACGCACAAGAGATGGGATGAGAACATGAAAACGAGTGATAATGCACAAAGAGCAAATAAATCAATAAGCACTAATTAAAACTCAACTATTCGTTTGTTTATTTTTAAAGATTTACTTCAGTTATCCTATACTATCCCTAATATCAACATTTCAGGTTCTAACCTAATCTACAGGAGTCCATTTATTAGGTTAGGTTATGCGACAAACTTTACCACTTTACATCACTCCGACAGAAAGTATTATTTTCTTCCATCCGTCTTGTAATTGTTTTTCTTGAAAGTAAAGAATATAAGGGAACAGTTGTTTTCATCAGATATTTAAAACCTTCTTTTTCGAGAGACATATGGTTTCAGCAGGATGGTGCAGCTGCTCACTATGGACGAGACGTTCGCGCTTACTTAGATAAGGTATTTGTTGATCGGTGGATAGGACGGAGGGGCACAATTGAATGGCCAGCTACAGGTAGCTCACCTGATTTGACGCCTATAGATTATTTTTATTGGGGTTATCTGAAGGATCAGTGTTCAAAACAAAACCCCAAAATTTAGATGAATTAAGGCAAAGGATCATAGATGAGTCAGCTCTCATTTCCATTGAAATGGTCCAAAATGCTATTGATGCTTTTCATCATCGATTAGCTTACTGTCAAGAGATGAATGGAGAACAATTCGAGCAGTTAAAATAAGATGTTGTGCTGATTAATGCTGATAATAATCAAATGTGAGAGGTGAGGGGACTCACTCAAATCTAGCACCCCGATCGTGAAAGGTGAGGGGACTCACTACTTTACTACATTTACGTAGTTGTTCCTGGGTAACGTTAAATGTGAAAAAAATTGACCTGCAAATGACATTGGAGGTTAAGCTCAAGGCCAAATTTAAGGTCACCACTGGATTCCTCGTTAAAAGTTACTCCAAGAATGACCTCGAAGTTTTTCGTAAACACCTTAGCCGCAGCAGCACAGATTGGACTTAGATACCTGAGTACATTTTTGGACGTAAAATTTCCCGCTCTTTCGATTGCCGTTGTCAAAAATAGGGGGTTCCACTTAAAAAAACAAAGTTGACCTTGGAATAACCTTGAAGGTCAAGCTCAAGTTTAAATTCAAGGTCACCGCTGGATTCCTTGTCGTCGATTGTTGGCTGCAGAACAGATTTTCTACTCGAAGAAGAAAATCCGCTTTCGGACCTTTGAGAAATTTCTGATTGTTGAAAAGATTACGAAAAAAAGAAGTAGGAGTTGGTGACTAATGTCAAGTCCATAAATGAACTTGTCGGTGGTAATGATGATAAAAAAATGAAGACAATAAAATAAAAAGAAATGACTGATGTAAAAATAATCAATAATATTTCTTTGAAAGATTAATTTACCGAGTCATTTAATTGTTGAGTTATATCATTGTTGTTGTTTGAACTTGTTATAAATTATTTTTTTACTAGTAGATTGTCAGAATGTTTTCGTAACAAATGATTTTTGCAAATTTGTTGTATTTCCACCAGATTCACCGGCCTTCACATCACTGTTGCATATTTTACATTTGCCACCAATCGAAATTGTGACGAAGGAAGCGTCACTGGAAATACGTGTTATACTTTTTGAATTTATATTCAAACCAAAAACTGCTATTCGATACAGTAATATAAGTATAATTTGATTTACCTTCTTCTTTCTTCTGTCAAAGATCATATCTTTGCTACTGCCTAACAATAAAGGATACAAAAAAAGGTCTATTGCATTTCGAAACTTTAGTAATAAACATTTTTAGTGCAGGTTGCACTTGCTGTTAGATTAAGATGCAGTCTGGGGCACAAAAGAAAAAATTACAGGAGCAATAAAGACAAAAAATGTACGCCGTAGTCACGAAACTATAGGACGGACAGATAAATAAATAAAAATGAAAGAACCGCTTTTTCGATTCTGGGGGTAAAGAATCGATCCAATAAAAAATCGACTCGCAAATAATCGTTTCAAAAGATCGATCTTTTTAGTGAAAAAGATCGATCTTTGAAGAATTGATCCAGAATCGCTCATCCCGAAAAT
>CAKNWU010148930.1:1525-15425 GCA_932072015.1 Andricus quercustozae | reverse complement strand
AAATACGATAAAATATCCATTAATTATTTCTAACATAAGACGTTAGATTACATTTTGTATTCCTTACTGTTATTTATTGTATCTTTACCTTTATATATTCGCGATTTTCTAAATTAGGATAAATTAATACTTTCCGGTTTGAATCATTTATTATGTCCCGAAAGCAAGCGGAAGTAGGTCTATTCCATTTTCGAACAAGAATGATAACACGTGCGCTTATGCACTCGCCAGCTTTAGATGCATTTTTTAAGGCGGTTTTTCAAAGTTTCAACTTCAAAATTGCCCCGAGCGTCTTGTAGTTTAAACTAAATAGTTCATCTTGTTTAAAGTGTTATATTGGCCCAACCCGAACACAAAAAGCTCGGTTCGCGCGGATCGAGATTTTACACACCCTTAATATTTTTCTCTGTTACTCAATTTTATGTCATTTGTTACATTATAAGGTTTAGTTAGAAATTCTGTTTCTTATGATCTTTTTTGAAAATATAAAAAAAGACATTAAACCCTAAACTTGGTTTCCGTTTCAAAATTGGTTTGGTTTGTTATTAATCTATAAAATGAACAACTAAAAAAAGACAGTAACGCACTTACTAATATATATATACTTATCTAATATCAGACATGAATATTTTTAAATATCTAATACTCTCTCGAGACTATATGAATCAAAACTGACGAAGCATGTGTACATAGACCAATCGACATCTACCTTATATGTAGATTCATTTGAAAAAGAAAGACGGTGGAATGAAGGGAATATAGCTAGACTAGCGAAGGGTCGAGTCGATTATAATAATCGGCTTATCGCATAGCAGCCCCTTAGTACTTGGATCAGCTACTGAACTAAACTCACTAGGATTCCATTAAAACGTACGCACCTTTATTGCCGAGTCAGTACTCTCAGAATCTGGAGAGTAGATGGGTGCTCCAGATAATGAATGCTCGATGGTCCGTGGCTTGCTCCCAGTTGCCCCTCCGTTGTCAGGTGACAAGAGACATCCGCAAAGCAGGGACTGTACAAAAGACGTGGTTACACAAGCCACGAGGACGCACCAGGACTACCTGATTAATATTCGAATTATTCTCAGCAGTAGATCACACCACAGATTAAAGTACACCTAGAGTGTGGACAAGCGAGAGTCGACGCGACAGCCCGGAAAGGGGTCCGATTACTTTAAAGATAGGTACCGCGCTAAGAAAGTTGGTACAACCGATGTGATGATGCCGAACCTCGACCTGCAGAAGAATTCCCTCTCTCTCTCTTTGTCGACCTCAGCCCTCTCAAAAGGATTCCTCGACTCTATTGGGTCTTTGTTCGTCAACGTTCACTGCATCGAGGTTAGCAAGATTTTGATTGGCATTGTGTGATCTTAATGACAGGATAAAAGGGACCTGAAATTCTGTAAGGTAAGGTTACGAGTTGTGGTAGGCTGGTAGATAACAGTTTTCGAAGCATCACTGTTATTCTTCGATGCTTTTCAGTGATTCAGTGATCCTTTTTGATGAAATATTGCCCAAAATTTTGTCAAAATAAAAGTTAGTTTATTAAAAATGTTGACCACATTCATTTCGAATAACAGCCTTGTCCGCATGAGCTTTTGATGCATTAATTAGTCTGAATTTAATTCCTCGTTTCTCTGCCACTGCCCAATTATCTGCAAGCCGGACCATGGATAAGTTTTTTCAGTATGCAAAAGTCCTCGCTGAAGCATCTGAAGATAGAAATTTGCATATAAGAGTCATTTATAATAGCCCAATTTCATTGGAAATGGTAGTTGACGTGAACAAGTTTTCTCCCACGCATGACAGACTGCTAGATTAAGATTTAAGATTGTGTTCTTAGGTAAGAACACTTAACCCACGTACCGTTGTGCCACGTGACTAATCCCATTCCCCCAGGGCGTATCAATTCGCTTCCTTGTGCAACTCTACGCTCAGAAATCACTGATTCAAAATTGAAGACTACTTTAGCTAGTCCATTAGTAATTTTGAACAATACTGAGTACGCCGTTGCAATTTTGCAATGTTTAAGACGAAATAAATCCTCTTATTCCCTTTCCAATATCAGAATACAGAGTTAAAGGTCATTTTTAAAAGTCAAGTACGTTGTAAGATGTATGCAGTACCTTCAACTGGGATCGCATAATACATACACAGACGCACTCTTAACACTATATTATCTGTAATCCTACCATTCTTAAATCTGATGCATCAGTCAAAATTCTTCACTACAACATCCTGTTTCCACTTATAAGCATTCCTGTTTTTTAATTTTTTTAAATTACAGAATTTTCCATAATATTTACTGGGAGGACTAGTGCAAAGGCGTATATTCATATATAGCTAGTTGAATAATATGCCTGTAGTCGGAATTTTTGCTCCATACAAAAAAAAAATTTTAGGGCAACTTATCATGTTGAGAATCCATTGTCCTACAAAAAACTTGAATAATTTTTTTTTCATAATCCAACTGTCCACTACGACCGTTTCGTATTACTTTTTATTAAGTGTTGAATCGTTCCAGCCTTGTCCATGTCAAGAATGATGAGAATGAAAGTAACAGGCAGTGGTTAAATTCACGTGGCATGTGCGAGATAGGGTAGACCCGAGTGTAGGACACGGAGATAAGGTATAGATCCATAACGACAAGTCTTGTCGTACGTGCATGGATTATCAAATACCTTTATACCTTTTGAGCATGGGATTCCCATATAATCTCATTTTTTCAAGATTCTCGTTGTCGGCTTCTCTGATGTATGAAATCTCGAGCGCTTAGTCCCTCCCTACTCTCTACGCTTACCCCATCCCATCGCGATGCCCATGACGGGCTATGACAGGGGCATAATGAGGCCATACAGAAAACCGAGCAGAAAACAGGCTTTTCATACTGCGCGCATATCATAATGTGCGGGAATCCAACGTACATATGCGGCTATACGTATCAGGATTCCGCCTAACCTTAACTCGGCACTTTACAAGCTTCTTTGGTCGGTTATACGTCGAAGCCCCAAATGCAAGACACCTTTTACAATAATATAGCGAAATTTGAGTAGCATTATATTATATATCCTTTACATAAAGTGATTGACGCATTATCCATACAAGTAACATAAAAAGTTGTACAGTAACATTTATATTTTGCTTTATTTTTTGTTTTCAGCAAGTTGTTGTGGCATTGGCGTCGAAGATGCAACGAACCAGGAATCCGGGAATCTAAGTGGTGGAGGCGCAGGTGGTGGTGGCGTTTCCGTGATACCCGATAGACCGCCACTCGAGCTAGATAAATTACCACCTTATCACGATGTCGCACCGAGTCCTGGTGAGCATATTGATCTGTCTGTCAAAATGTATCTTATTCAGAAAAGTGGCTCCTTATTATATAGACAGAGAGAGTTCATGCTCAACGATTTCCTATTTAAGGAAAACGCTACTCATCTCAGTCAATGTAGATAGTGAAGACTCAATCAAGAATGAACGATTTATTCCACAGAACATTATCAACAACGGCTTCTAAGCAATAGTTCATTTAAGCTGCCTTTTTGCATTGTAAAACTGAAATTTCTTGCCCAGGAGTGTATAAAATATCCATAATAATCTGGCAGTAACTCTTGAAAGTTGAAACTCATTACCCGCCAGCGCTTTCAAAGAAACCTAAAATACGTCCTTAAAAATGCACATAACAACGGGTAACTTTACGCTCTAACCGCAAGTGACTACGCGTAAAATACGTAATGCAGGTACTCAAGTACGCTCATGTATAACTACGTGGACAAAGAGGAAGTACACTTTTGTGATCCCCAAGCAAAAAAACTCTGAAGAAGACGTTAAATAGTTAGCCAACACAACGGTCCATGCACCACATTATAATTCCCAGGCTTAGTCAGATAAAATTTTTAATTCCTTGCAATTCGTGCAACAAATTCAATCCGAATAAATCCGAACCCTCGTTTAAATACTTTTAAATCACAATGAATCCGAAACCACCTTTCAATCCTTTTAAATCGTTGCGTCAATGCCAACTACAATGCCGAAATTCATCATGAAGAATCAATAATTTATGGTAACCTGCGTATCAGTCATTTGTGGCGAAGTTCGCTATTTCTCTTGAATCACTGCCTACCACGGATTAGTTTGAATTCAATCAGATAGGAATGTTTGGTTCGACCTAGGAATGTCACTGATAGATATTTTTTGATCTGGAACTTTCGCCAAGGTTTTCAAGTCACTTGAGTCTCCAGAAGTTACTAAAGCATTCTAAAGGCTCCTGCAATAAAAAAATTCTTCTTTTTCAGGTCATAATGTGTGGTCCTGGTTGGGATCGAGGCGCGGTGGTGGTGCGCCGGGGGTCGCTGCGACGCCCCTTTCGCTGCCACAACACCGACGAGCAATGAATCTC
Organism: Andricus quercustozae; assembly: GCA_932072015.1. Lineage (NCBI taxonomy): Eukaryota > Metazoa > Arthropoda > Insecta > Hymenoptera > Cynipidae > Andricus > Andricus quercustozae. The sequence goes on along the minus strand of CAKNWU010148930.1, from coordinate 11,029 downwards.
CCGGTGGAGAATCATTACACTCACATGCAAACCGATGAGGCTCTGTACGCCGAACTGGACTCTCAGGCGGCCAGTTATGCGAGCGATCTACAACTGCAAATGCGAGGAAGCTCCACGTACGGTACAACTTCCGGTGGCCAGGATGATGAGTACCACGAATTGGATGCAGCGAGATTACATCGCCATTATGGTGAGGGGAATGGTGACAGCACTCTCCCGAGAGATGCTCTTCGCACACGACACAGTCAAAGGTAAACGAACATTGAGCAATCAAACTAATTCATCAAACGTTTTCCTGCAGATTAAACGAGGCATCACAAAATGTACGGAAAATGCCTTTAGGTCAAAATTCGATCAAGTCCGATTTTATGATGCTTCAGGTGATGCTGATAAAAAGTCGTAATGAAACAATTTCACCGAAAGGCATACATTTTGTGCGTGGTCCTTGTATATTCATTTTGATTACCTCATTTTTTGTTTCCAGGTTACGGGAACCAGATTATGAGATGTACGAAAATGGTCCTACGACCCCTGTACCTCCTAATCAACTTCCGCATCATCATCACCATCATCATCACTCGCCGATGCGAATCGATGGGGCTCCTGGCGAACATCCATCCTACCAAAATACGGCATATACTGGAAGTGACGCCGAACCCGATGGACCAACGTTAAGCAGTGCACCAAGTAGTGCATATTATAGTGATCTTAGCTCCAATTCAGCCAATCAACAAATGCCACCGCCAGTCCTTTCGACGACAACTCTCACCCTGAATCCACAAACATTAGAAACCCCACAATACAGGCTAGCCGCGATAAACGAGACCACAGTGCCATCGGATTACATTTAGAATTCTGTGAAGGAGTGTATAAACTTTGATCTTATCCTACTCTCGGACAAGAATTACCTCGCCATTTCCTTCTTTCTTTCCTCGAAAGAAAGCAAGAAATAGTCTCGGCGTACGTTTTTCACTTGGAAATGTCGCCCATAGAAGACGCTAGTTGGACGCGTGTGATCCTGATCAGTGGATTATCTATCGACGCCTTTGGAGATCAAAGAACTAAGTCACGTGTATGCCGATTTTCTAATTGAAACGAGGAAATAGATACTGATTGTAAATAGTTGAGGAATTCAAATTTAGAGTCAAGTTTGTAAAAAGAGAACTTGTATTTTACGGTTGAGTGAAAAAAATTTAAATTATTTGTACAAGTGTGTATGTTGTGTGTGAGTGATGGTTTCTTGACCAAACTGTTGGTAGTTTTAATTAAGGAGAGAGAGAAGATAATGAAGAGTTTCAGGGTAGAACACAAATTCCAGATTTTTTACAGAAACTAGAACAATTCCCGTGTAATAGTTTTCTTATGAGTGGTCTTTAAACTCATTTGACCATCTCAATGCTTGAACTTTTTCACCCTAAAACTTTTTATTGTACTTGAGAGCTCCTATCCGCGACCGTTTCTGTAACGGATAAACAAAGATTAGACCACGAAAGAGGCGAAAATTTAAGAGTTCAGTTCTGCAAACACCATTGATGATCATTTCTCTGCAAAGTAATTTAGCATTATCACTTTTTCCTGACTCAAACTATCCCGCTTGAACGAAGCTACGGTTATACGTGAGTCTAAATTTTAAGAGGGGAAAAAATAAACGGAGATATTCAAGGAAGAAAGCACGTTCAGAGAAATTGAATTCACGGGAGATTAAAGATAATCAACTTTGTCGCCTCGTTCCTCCAAACTGAAACCGCAAAAGTTCCAGTTATCTTAAACTTAGCGACTACTAGTAGTAATGATTGTGAAGATTAATAAGCGAATGGTATATCTTTTGAATAAGAATGAACTCTCATATTTTTGCATCTCTATTTAACTTTTGTCCGAAAGATTTCTTGCCAAGAAAAGATGTTAGTGAGAAAATTTAACTTGAATCACTACTTAAAATGTAATTTAGTATGACCTTCAATTAAGTATGTTCAAGATCAGAATTCGAAAACAGGTTTAAAGTAAACTACATTGTTGAATTCTTCCATTAAAAATTAAAATCTGAAAATAGAGACGGCTTTTCAAAAAATTTGATGATCTGAGCAACTATGCAGGATTACATGTTTTGCATGTTCGTCAGACATGCGACCATTTTTATATTGAGGTGAAAAAACGTAGACGCTGATGAAGATGCTATGAGACAGCTTCCCTTTTTACTATCAAGATACCACATGGAACCTAATCATTACAGAGGCGACTGGAGAAAGTGAGAATCGAGATCCCGCGTTAATAGATACGTAATACGAGTCACAATCGCCAATCTGACGTAGCTCGTATTGTGATAATACGATGTTGTTGGAAAAAGTGTACTACGCCCCCGTGAAAAGTACAACACAATCGATTGACCCCCTATACTTTCGTAATATCTCGAATCTAATCGCGATAATCTCTTTCGAGGCGCGTAGTCAATCAGTCAACTAATCGCGCTTATATGTTTCGCGAAATATTTTTATACAGGGTGATTCAAAATTAATAATATAATCCCAAATTTAAAGAAAAAATTATTTTATTGTCTTCTAGTCATAGAAATACTATATTTATATTTAAAACAAATGATTTATTTTAAAAAATCACCTTGTAGTTTTCATGTGTTCGCAACACATATTGATTCGCCACAAACAAAGGTAAACAATTCGTAGGATTTAACCGAGCGTGAATGAGCGAATGCCAAATGCGCGGATAAAGTCATATCGTGGAACAGGTGTCTTGTAATTTAACGTTACGACTGCATCGCTTCCGAGGACTACTTCCGTTCTGGCTCTCAACTACGCTCCGCAGTCGTAAAATGCACCCCCAACACGCAAGCGAATCCGTCCATCTCGGTTTCAGAGACACGCAACTGGTGCGCTGAAATTAGTATTCGCGCCGACAACTAAATTCACATGATAAAAAATTTTCGACCACTTATTACTGAATTCAAGCCGCCTCGGAGAAAACAGTAGGTATTTTAAAAGCTATTCGAAAATAGTTTCACGATGAGTTCCCCGGAAAAAGTTGCGAATAAGAATTTATTCTAAACCAATCCAAACTATTCCTGAATCTGTTTTTGACCTAATGCAAATTAATCCGAACGAATCCGTACGCAAACATCAAGTTCAATCCAAATCAATACTGTCGGATTGGAATTTCTCGACCGACCTCGGAATGATGCGAACCCGATTCCTATTTATTACGGATTCGTTCGGATACAGATATTGGAATAAAATTAATTCAGATGGATATAAACATTCCTTTATGAAACTTTCACCCGGGTTTCCTTCTCGGTTTCCTTACAATTGTCCAAATCCTAGGTTACTCAATTAATTACACTACTTACGGTACGTTTAAACTTGGAGGTGGTTGTATCGAGTTAAATTTATCACGTAATTGGTATCCCTGTTCATTCCTTGTCGCGCGAACGCTGACGTAGGTACAGGTATAAGGAACGGCGACGATTCGCAAGGCGGAATTAATTCGACCGCCTGGAATTAATTTGATCTGGCGAGATCGTTTACTCGCCCCACGTTCAGCCATCTCTTAATTACCACCGCTTTCAATTGTCGCGCGACAATACAGAGGAAAGACGTTTTCGTGCTTATTCTTCCCTTTGCGCGTCTTACCTGGAGAGTACACGCGCCCATACCAACATACACACATGTGCCTACATACATGGTTGTATCGCGAGACTCTGGCAAGCAAAGTCCAATTACACGAACGTACACATAAGCGAATGTATATCACTAAAACGACCAGAGGTACACGTAACTTAATTTATTAAGACCAAACGCCTTTAGAAATTCACCTCCCAGCGGAAAGGGGTTTACACAAATTTGGTTACAGTCTAAATATTTACTTTCCAAAGGTGCATAGTAATCATTTCAGTATTGCAGTGCATACATTTTCTCAACAAAAATAAGTAATAAAATAGAACTGCCGACAGCGTTTAACTACTGTCGAGCCGGAGGTTTGGCGCCGTGGATGGGTATGTTCACTCGATAATTTCAAATGTCTACATTCAAACTCTACTGCCAGTAACCGGCTGTGCTCGATATGTAAAAGACTGCAAACGGTATACATGGAAACATGTAATTTTAAAAAATAAATAAAATAATGAAACAACACTAAATTATTGTTAAAACAACTTATGCGTTGTCGAGTGTGTGGGTATGGGCGTGCGGAATCTTAGGGCGGAATGTGTAGGAAGAAATGAGCGTGCAACGGATGCAACAATGCTCACTCCCTCGCGGGCACGCAATAATTAATTGCACCCCTGCGACCACAATGGCGGAAGGGTCTTACTCTCCTACCACTGTACACTTTGCAGTGCATTATTTCAGCGAAAAAAAAATCCCACGAGCGCAACGCTGCCGGCACATTGGACTCTTATCGAGTGCGCCTCTTGGTAAGCGTTGCGATGCAATGTGCAAACGAGAACGTATTGTGGAATTCATTGGAACTACCGCGCTTAATTAAAGTCTCGTTTACAATGAACTGCATTCCTCTTTCCAGACCAAACTTATATTATCAAATTCGCGCGGTACCGCAATTAAAGAGTATTCTTTTTATTTCTTTAAATTCGAATATTTTAAGTGAAATCGACCCTGCGTAAGGCAGAGGCTCTCTTTAACGAGCAGATGCAAATTTTTTGTATATATTATGAGAAAAACTTATAGTGAACTTGTTCCCGTATTAGGAAATGATATGGAAAGGGTGACCTTTGATCATGGGTTCGTTCATTTCTTAGTGTTGGCAATTGAAAATGTATCATTGGAAAAATGCAGATTTTGTTGCAGATAAAGATCACTCTGGAATATGGGTAAACATTACACTTCATTTTTTCTGTGTAAAATCGTAATATCTTCCCTACTATGTTCATAATTTTCAGTAACATATGCTTTAACTCTTTTAATAACGTGTACTGAATTTTAACTTTTAATTGCATTGTTTATTTAGTGTATTTAGAAATTTCACTGACTTGTGTACCTTGAAAGGTTATTGCATTTTCTAAAAATATTTAAAAGCATTTCTTCAATTTAAATGCACAGATTTACTTTATCACTTGATTTGATCACACGTGGTCCTCAGATCCACTGCGCATCCGTTTTACAAACTGTTGCTTATCCGAAAGAGAACATTAATGCGCAAACACACAAGTAAGATCACAATCAAAAGATAATCAAAAATATGTGAACGATAATGATACCCTTATTTCTCAGAATGAAAAAAGTCGTCTTCAGGAAAAAGACCAAGAATTATAATAATCGAATCAGGAATTGGCGCCCAGGGCTCGTATTCGACGCCCTTTTTTCTTCATGAGTGAGTGTGCGTATCGAAGATGAACATTTACAAAAGAATTTACCATCAGCGCATCGAACCCAAAGTTTTTTCGCTCGCAACCTCGATCCTTGATCGTGGGAATCTCATGTGCGGACTTGCGAATATAGATTCGTGGTTCGTTGGAAAACCGTTCGACGATTCTTATAATGGGCTTACCGCGAGAAATAGGATCGAAGGGTAGAAGGTGGCCCAAGATCGCCCTGCTGGCTGGCACTGCGCCTATACGTGGCACGTTATATAAATTATACATGTAAATATACGGGCGGCCCCGGCTCAGAGATCAAACTTCAAGATATCAAGATATGTGTTGGCGACCCACCCCGTCCTTGCTATCTCATCTCACCAGATTCTACACCTTACATGGCCCTACACGCACACACATTAAATATTCAAACTCGCATCCCTTTGTCGCTCTGCCACCCTCAAATCGCGTTATAATCCCTGCATTCCGCAAACTCCAAACAACTACTCCGGCATAGCTGTCGAATTCCGCGGATTCAAGGTGAAATTTAGCGTTAACGCTCTCTTTAACTGCTAAAGATTCGTCGGAGCCTTGTGTATGTGACGAAATTCGAGAAAAGAAAACAAAGAGGTTTGGTGGAGATATTTCGCAGGGAGAAAAAGTAGTGCATTGAAAGATTTGGACCATCTGGTGCCAGCTACAATTTTTCACGTATAAAAGAAAAGCAATTTAATATAAGAGAAAAAAATTCCTTCATACACTTATTTATGAATAGTGTAACTTCTCTGTGGGTCATACCAAATTCTGTAGCAATATGATTCATCATTCTTTTCGAGTGATTCATATAATGAATGTTAGAGTGGTGATGCAAAATTAGTATATTCAACTCAGATTTGTGTCTGTGATACGTTACGCTATAATGTGAAAAATGATTGATTTCAAATAACGAACATGTACGTACAAAATCGTCTTCCTTAATCTCAACAGAATTGCACAACTGCAAATATTTTTCGAAAACATTCCACGAATTAATTGTAATCCTTAAATTGTAAATTTTCCAGTTTTTAATGCAAATTTGTCTGTCTAAATAAAATCAGTTATTCTGAGCATGTTTAAAATAAACTAGCTGGTTTATATTCTGACGTATGTCATAGTTATACCTAATATACTTTTCATAAGCTACCTAAAGTTATCAACTGAAATTGAATAGAAAACACCAGAAGAAATTATGAAAAATTGGAATTCTTACAACTACATACATAGCAACGAAAATAATCCAGTGATATTCCAATACACGTTCAATTATATTTTACAATCAAAACTGAGCGTAATAAATTGAATTGTAAAACAAAACCGTTTAGAAATATATTAAAATAATTCTTTCAAGTAAACATGTTCAATGTAATTACGATGCTGCTTTATAAGCGCCCAGTTCTGATAATAAATTTAAAAAGCAGGTGTTTAAAAGAGAATACACTAGTTTCTGACCAATTTATAACAGTGCAATCTGATCTTATAAATATTTTAGTAAGACGCGAAAAACGTTCCGTGTACCACTTTAATATACGAGCAGGTACAAAAGTAGCTGTAACGCAAAAGAGATTCAAACTACGTATGTGTTTTTTCTCTTTTTCCTTGCCTTAGGTGAAGTCGCCACCTGGCACTTGGCACGAATTATCTTAACTCGTCCTTAAGTATATCTTATTCATCTGTTCCTCAGACTGTACATACACAAATTTGAATGTAAAAAGGAGTGATTTATTATTTGGTGTATATAGCACAGATTTTTATATTATATTTGTATTGTGACGAAGTTATATGACGCACGGAGACTCAAAACGTGCGAAAAAGTCAAGAATATTGCATTTAATGCGAAATAAATGACAAGGGAGTCAGCACTTTTTTATATTGTATATACCGATAATAAAGAGTGTTTTACACGTTAAACTTAAACTGACTTTTTATTACCGTTTACATAAATTTATTATATATAAATTAAAATTAATAATATCCTTAACATCTGAAATATTTTAGGTATTGGCTTGAAATGATGTTGCATTTCAGCCGTAGAATATTTCAGGAAAAATATTTTCGTATATGGACATTTGCTTGGTACTGAGCTACACGGTTAAAAATAATATTAAATTTAATATACCAATGTATATTAAAATAAATATCTCAAGCATATGAAATCGCCATTAAGAGCGTGCATATTAAATTTCATATACATTTATGTTAATCACAAGAAAAATCAGCAAATTCCATTTTACATAAATTCAAAATCAGGTTTGCAGTAATTTTTGATCCTAATAATGAAGTATGATACATTTTTCCAGTTAACCAAAATAAAATTGGATTGTAAGTCGCAATGTTAAATTAGGCAAATAAATAATAGACCTAACCTACACTCAAATGTACTCACATTAAAGAAATGAAAGCACTTTGAGTTTCCATGCACATTGTTATATTGCCCGTATACTAATTTAAATTGAATAGACATGTATATTAAATTCACTACACCAATGTACGTTACATTTCAGTAGCGGTAGTATATATTTTCTTCACACACCATGTATATTAAACCTCATAAAGATTTTTCTAACAGCGATCATCATGTTGAGTGTTCGAGAAATACTGAGATTTACGAAAAGTGTCACTTGGGATATTTCCAACTATTATATATTTTATATTCTATTTCTAGGCCAAATAAATAACCAAATCTTAACATAACTGTCAATAAAAAAACTTTTTAAAAGCTGGGCTTTGAAATGCAAGCCGTCAACTTCAATAGACTGTTTCACAGCCTTGCCAAACAATCCATTACAATAAAACGGTGTGCTAGTTCTATTACATATCTGCAATTCACTGCAATTGCAGACATTCTGCAGGGCCTGTTTTGAAATGCAGATGGGGTGAAGTGCTTCTGTACGATCAACCCCGTTCTGTTTTTTTCTAAAGGAGAGGAGCCCTACACGTAAGACCTCATTGAACCGGATAGAAAAAAAATCTTTGAGAAATAATGCGGTCTTTGTCACGTAAATTCCAGAGTAAAGCTCATAGATTTGTCTAATTTTAGCAGTTTCAGTAAGGAATTCCTAATAGGCCTCATAGAAACCTAATAGAAACCAATAGACTTTGAGATCTGAAAAATTAATTTTTGTATTCCAGATAAAAGCCAGCTCTATTTGAGTCTCGAAATTCAAGTAGGTTCTGTTTATGTAAAAACCTCATAAAAACCAACAGATTTGGATACTTTACGAAATCTCAAAAAATTTATTTTGGAATTCCAGACAGAAGCCAGCACTTTTTCAGATTGGAAATCACGATTGGTTACACAGTTATGTAAAATCCCAACAGAAACCACTTCATTTTGCAATGGGAAATCCAGATTGGTTACTGATATGTAAATTCCTTTTAGAACCCATTGAAACTCTTTGAACCTCACATACAAGATCCTCACACAAATTCTATCAGGTTCAATGAGGTTTTTCGTGGAGGGAGATTAACTTGGCGCACCTAAATGGAAAAGGCAAGATAAAAAGACAACTACGGGACCAGCATTTATGAAACAATATGATTCAGGTAGCTTGAAATTTTGACAATAATTAGAGAAAAAAATTCCGTTAAAAGATCTATAAAATGATTGTTTATTAGATTTTTCAGAGGAGTGCACCTGCGTCGAGCTACTCGCCACTGTGGGTGATTTGGCGGACCACTATTATTACTTGATATTGCAATATATTAATAATTAATTGAATGACTGAACTTACACTTAAATTACATAGCTAAATTATATCCAGTTATTGTAATGTATAGTTAATTTAGAAGCAACACATCGCGGTAATACATAAAATCTCAAACCAACACATCACCTGAAATGCAATTTGCACAGTTTCTTCGCTGTTTTGTAGAAAATTGCATGCAATTTAATACTACCCCAAATCACCCACCCACGTTATACTTTTTACATAAAAGGCTTTTAATATGTAGTACTATCCTACCTACGCAAATCTGAGTAAGTAAAAGAATAATTTTAAGAAATGTAAGAAAATCATACTTAGAACGATACCCCTTAGATTGGTCAGGTTAACGTAAAGTGTGAGTTATACTTCGATTAAAGTCAATTATGAAATTAACCTCGCTGCGCTCGCAAGTTTGAGCGCGCCTAGGGCGGGCGTCTTTCAGAT
>CAKNWU010148897.1:2438-12925 GCA_932072015.1 Andricus quercustozae | reverse complement strand
TTCAAAATTTAGTACAACTATTTTAAAGTTTTATAAAATTGATTATGTGATTCACCAATAATTCTCTCAGTGACACGTAAATCTCCAAACTGAAGAGCAGTATATAAGTAAGTCAAACACAGTTGTGAATCATTAAAAATTTGTTTTGGCGAAGGGGGATTTCCTATAAATCGTATCAAATCATGAAATATTACCAGGACAAAGTGCACCTAGAAGGTAACAAAAATGGGAAATCCTTGACGTCATATGGTGAATTCGGAGAAAAGTAATGAAAGAAAAATGATGTTTAATTAAAATCGAAGGTGGCCGACTCTCACAGTGATGCGTTATAATAAATAAATTCTCATGCATACCTGAATTTGTAATAGAAATTGATTACGCAAGACTGTGCAGAATATGCAAATTTGTTACGGAATTCACAGTTTTAGAATTAGATGAAAGGACTTTTGCCTCTGGATTAGCTTTTATGTTAGACGAACCAAAATTGAATAACCTTGAGAGACGCTTGAAGATAGAATCGGTAAACTGTAAAGGATGCCGAATTGCCCAAATTCTGGTCAGTGTTGGATAGCCACCAGACTTACTTGAGTAACTGTTATATCGACATGGAAAAAAGCCGGTCGACCTAAACTCAATCAGACAACGTCCTACTTTTTTAAGAGCATCTAAAGACTTTGTGCGTGCATTCTCGTTTGTTCACAAAGGTCTTCTCGCTTCTCCAGGTGTAGCAAATGCCGTTCTCCAGAATCCCTTACCAGGTGCCGTTACTTGCTTTTAGGATCCATGTACCATTTGAGGTGCCCGAGGCTAAATTGAAATATTTGGTTTCATTTTCAACCACGTGTATCATATCGGTAACCTACTATTACTTTAAAGGTGCTGCATTATTCTTTCGTGAACAACAAAATATATTCGAGGAAATTTTGATTAACCAATTAAGAGGTCATCTATAAACTACGTTACCAATTTTAGGCTATGTTTACCCCCCCCTTGCCTTCCTCGAATTGGTGATTTTTCACAAAAATGGGTAAATAAATTATTTCAAATAAAATTAATGTAAATATCCGATTGAACTCAATATAAAACGCTTTAAGTTCCTCAGATTGTAAGTTGAAGTATATTGCATATTCAACAAAATAGTTGAATTTTCTACAAAAATTTGTCCAAAAGGACAGATTTAAAAAAATAGTTGAATTTTCGGCTAAAAAACCTGAGATTATCAAACTAGTTTCAATTTTCAAACTGTAAAGATGTATTTTCAACCAAATGGTCGAATTTTAATGAAAAAAGTACATTTTCAACAAAGAAAGATGACTTTTTTTACCAAAAGACGAATTTTCAAGCAGTTAAATTAATCGAAGAAAACAAATTTTTAACAAAATAGTTGAATCCTCAACCAAATAAATAAATTTTCAAGTAATATAGATTGATATCTTAAACAAAATAATTTTAGTTTTGACTAAGGAACATTCTTTAAACGAAAATGAAATGATCAAATTTTTAGTTCTGAAAAATAATTTTTAACAAAAAGAAACGATTTTTCAATCAGTTGAATTCAACCAAAAAAGGCGAACTTTAAAAAAAATAGTTATGGTTTCAGTCAAAAAGATGAATTTTCAACAAACAAGATTAATTTTCTAACCAAAAAGACGAATTTTAAACAAAATAAATCAATTTTCAACAGTATTGTTGAATTTTTCAAGACAAAGGTTGCATGGAAGATTTTAACATGATGACACGGTCATGATAGGATAGGTGGAAATGTCAGGACGGTTATACGATTTTTTGGGAAAAATATTCTGAACGTAAAAGTAAGTTATAAATGTATGAATAAAATAAAATATGCAAAATTTAAGGCTAGTTTCTCAGATCGATTTGATCAGAATCTGGCACGCTAACCTCAAATTTGAGATATTTCATTTTATTTCGTGAAACTGAAACGTCTTCAATCGACAAAAAGATGAAATATAATTGCGCTATTCTACATTTGAGAAATATTACCATTCATACATTTATAACTTACTTTTACGTTTAGAATATTATTTTTAAAAAAATCGTATGCATTCACATGTAAATATCGTAAATATGTACCAACTATGCTAACCGTCCTGGTATTTCCACCTTTCCCATCATGACCGTGACGTCATCCTAAAATACTCAATCCTCAATTATCTACAAAACAGTTGAATTTTGAACCCGAAGATATGTTTTTTTAACCAAATAAGTGGATTTTTTATCGCATATTCAAATTAATATAAAAATAGTTTAATTTTCAACAAAATAGTTGCGATTGTAAAAAAAAATATGAATTATTAATAAATGACATAATATTATTTCAGTCCATGAAATCATAGAAAGTTTTGTTTTCCAGATACCTGATTTTTGGCACCACAACAGCCTCAAAGTAAATGCATGTGCCAAAAATTAGATCTCTGAAAAAAATAATTTTTTTTATGATTTTAAGAATCGCAATAATATTACTGATGGTGTCATTTGAAGTTAAAAACATTTTTAATGAACAAATTTTAAAACCTAGAAAAACATGTAATTTAGCTATTATTTTTGAAAATGACTCTTTTTTTACTATCGCTTCTTACAATTTTTTCAAAAATGTCTAAATTTGATTAGTTCAATATTATTTACTTGTTTTCAAAATTATAAACAATATAGTTGTAGGGAATGTTTTTTGCATGGAAAAAAGTCAGGATTCTTTCAAAGTCCACCTATTTTTTAAATTGGTAAGCGATAGTAAGACAAAATGTAGTTGCAAAAACTATTGATAATTAATTCTTTTTCTTAAGTTTTAAATTTTTTTCATACAAAATATTGTTAATGAAGCAGACATTGTAACTAAAAGTCACAAAACCAGCCAACTATGGTTGATTTACAAAGGAAATAAGAGGATACGTATTTTACCGTTTTGATACAAAAAATTTCATAAAGGTATTTTTTTTCAAAAAACACAATATTTTTCTTTAATTCGTTATAATGTTTGATCTAATGAAGATCTTTGAATTTCTTTTCTTGGCTCTGATTAGGTTTATTATCCTCTTTCCATATCTGGCGAAAACTAAACATATGTTGAAAATTAAGAAAATGGCGGTGGTTTTTCTGAAAATGTTCAAAATCGATTTTCTCAACAAAAAAAAACCACCTTTTTTATGCTCAAATTTTGTATTTTTCTTACAAACAAGATACTGCCTATTATTACGGAATTTTCCGTAACGTTAGCCCTGAAAGAGCTGGAAAAGGGAATTTATTCTTGTGGAATATTCCGTAACGGTAGACAGTTCGTTCAAACGACAGATTCGACAAAATGCTGCGAAAAGGGCTTCGGCATTGTAAAAACTTCTACAAAAAATACTTCATACTCTTTCATGATATCTTGCATCGTTTGCAAGAAAAATTAAATATTCAATTTTTCGAGAAAAAAAATTTGTCGCCACAAAAATGATTAGGCTTGCATAAAACGTACAGAATATAATCTTTATATAAGCAAGAATTTAAAAAAATAGATAAAATAAAAAACGGATTTTTTTCATTGAATTAACTTTCCATGTTTCCAAAATTAAGCTGGGAAGATTAACTCGAATTTATTAGGAAACTCGACCAAAACCCGGCCAAATCATTCTTGTGACCACTACAATTTTATTTTTCTTAAAAAATTGAATTTTTTAAGTTTTCTCTCGAAGTAGGTAAGATATTATAGAAGACTAAAAGGTATTTTGTGTAGAACATTATAAAATCAATTAGGCGCTTTGTTAGCAATTTGTCGAATCTTTCGTTGCTTGTAAGAAAAATTAGATAAAAAAGTTCTCTTGACGACGAATATGGTTTAGGCGAAATGAAACTTGAGTAATTTCTAAGTCATATAAGTACCCAGTCAGAAAACAAATTTATCCAAAAAAAGGTCGGATTTTTTAGAAAATCAACTTTTATTATTTAAAAAAAACCACCTGCATTTTGTAAATTTGCAACGTTTCCATTGTTGAGTATGTTTTTAAATAAAAACTTAAATAATCAATATCTCTATAAAAATTTTTTGTTATTAAACCGGTAAACGACGTGTCCTATTTCCTTTCGAAAACAACATATCTCATGAATAGCTGATTCTTTGACTTAAAATTGCACTGCCTGCGTGGTTTTAAATGGGTTAGCTCAATAAAATATTATTTGTTTCAAATTAAATTTAGTTAACATTTATTAAAATGTTTGATGAAGCATTTTCAAGGTGATTTTAATCGACTCAACGTTTTAATAATGGGAAAACTTTAAGTCAAAAGCTTTAATAGTGAAAAGTATTTAATAGTAGAAGAATCTGAAAGATATAGAATTGATAATAAATAATCTTTGTAATTGAAGGTAGAAAAATTATATTTTATAAATTAAACAATTTTTTGTTAATGTTTCATTTCGAATGGAAAATTTTACAAGTTTCATTTGAAAATCTGTGGAAACTAAAATTTTTGAAATATCAAGCTAACATTATAAAAAACAAGTAAAGAATTTGTACGAGAATTATTCGAAGTTACTTGCAGACAAAAAATATGGTGTTTTTGAGGCCAACTGAATAATTATATATTTTTTCTTCAACAAGAAGTTCTTAAGTTTTGTAGGAACAATTTGTAACATTCTCTCTGAATTAGAATCATTTACAAATAATTAATTGAAAAGCACCTCATTAACTACCTAATTGATGAAGCAAGAAGTCAGCCGTCACTTCGACTATAATTAGTTAAATTTAAATAATTGTTAGTCTAACGAACTTAGATTTAGAGCGTAGAATACAAACTTAGGGTTTCGAATCGAATATTTCAGTTTAAAAGAACTCGACATTAAGCTATAATATAGTTGCAGAAGCATTTTAAAGAAATCTTTCAAAATTGAATTATTTTTAACAGAAAAATTCAAGATTTGAAGCCTTGATCTAATTCTTTTGAAAAAGATTTTAAAAATTCCAAATCATTAAATTGTACATTTCATAATGTAGTTCTCTAAATTGCACTATTTCAAATTAAAACATTGTCAAACGAGCGTTTGAACTTGAACAATTTTTTAATCGAAACTGTATCAATTTGTAGAATTACATTTTCAAAAATTCAGAGATGAATTTAGGTTCAGTCAAAATTTATCTTGATTCAAGCAATGTTGACCTGAATTAGAAAAACCGTATGATTAAATTTTGAAATTCGGACATACTTTCTTAAATTAAGTCAAAATTTGATGAGTTTTAAGTTCATATCGAAGACCTTAGACATTAAAAAAAATATATATATATAAATATTTTTCAAAATTTTAGCTATTCGTACCAAAATTTCGGGACGACTAATCCATTCACTTTTCCAGCTCCGCCAATTTTGATGACTTTGTATAACATTTTGAATGGACACCAAATCTGTAGAAAGAGAAAGTAAAAATGATCTCCTCTTAACTGTCAGTATAATGAGGCCATCTCTAACGGGAAATAAGTGATGAAACAGGTTCACAACCAAAATGCCATAGACTTTAACAATTTTAAATAATATTTTGCATTTTATATTTAAAGATTTAAATTAAAAAGTTGATTAATTCACTGAATATGCCTTAAATTTCATAAAAGAAATTATTTTACAATAGAAATTATAGGGTAAAGACATCATTAGTAATCCACTCAAGGTTCAGATCACATTTAAAGCTGTATAAAGAATGATTGTTTGGGTGAAAAGAAAAATATAATAAAATAAAAAATACAGCTTCTCATTCACCTATTCAAAATGTATTGCAAGCGCTGCGGATAATGTGAAATGTATACTGAAAATTAAACGTGCAAAATCATCAGAAGTGAACCACACAATTTTTACTAATAACTACGATTTGTATGGCATATATAACCTTAAATGTCAAGAAACTGCATGTAGTAGATATTTTTAATATTTTTTTTCTTTTTTAATATTTTTAGGCAAGAATTAGATGAGGAGGCCCACTACTGTTTGTCATTACCGACATAATATTTTTCATAATTAAATGCGAAAATAACTGTTTGTTCCACTTATTAAAATTGAATTTCCCACAAATTAAATAATAATTATAGATAACAGGTATGAGAGGTCAAACCTAGAATTACCTTCTCGGAAGATGAGAATTTTTTATGAAAATTTGAATAGTAACCGCCTATACTAGTGAAGTGCAAATGGCTTATTTGCCAGGAAAAAAGACTGCAGAGTGTTAGGAAGTGGACGAACTGAATAATTTCGTCATTTCCCATTTGCGCAAATGCTGCGGTGATAGCCGATAATAAATATTTGAATTTATACATAAGACTAAAATTCCGAAAGACAAAAACTTCATTAGAAATCTGACAAAAAACCCATGACGTCAAAGAAATAATTGAAGTATATACAAATTAAGGAAGAAGTTCCTTCAGTTCGATATTTTCCAGAACACGATGGTTAATAATGTTTAATAAATTCAATTTACAAAATGTTTTTAATTGTTAATACATTCCTATTATACTTTTCATTACAGTATGGTCAAGGCATTATTTTGTTTTAAACATTTCAGGTAGCAAATAGTAAGTTTAAAATTGACTAGAAAACCGTCATTAAAATTAATATAATTATTTGGAATAAAATTAAATTTTGGAATTCGGATATCTACTTTATGAAAATAATTGATATAATTTCACAAATCACAGTTTAATTAAAGAATTTTATATTGTACGACGAACAATATAAATATGAATATAAAATATATATAAAAAAATATTATTCTAAGCTATTGATATTGGTATAATTAAAAATAATAGAACATTTAAAATTAGAATGTAACAAATTATCTTCATAAACTGTGTCAGCTCTTGCATTTGAAATGGTAACTGAGCTGCCTGAGTAGCGTAAAATTACAGTCAATATGACAAATTCTTGAATTCCTTAGTATGTATTTTTTATGCAACCGTAAAAGTGGAAGAAACTTTAAAGAAATCACAACTTTAAAATCGTTTATCCCTCTGCAGAATTTTCAGAATTTAAAATATGCACATGAAATGCTTTTATCAATTAAATAGTTCAAAATTTTATTTTTCTTGTAAAAATTTTAGTTAATAGTTAATATATTGTATATAGAGTTATTACAGAATTTTTGTAAAACTATATATTAATATTTGAACCTAAAGAAACATTTGACAATTGGTTTATTAAAAAAATAGGTTTGTCACCGCATATATTTAGAAACGTATTTAAAAACAAAAAAAGTTATACTTGTGAAATATTGACAGTGAAAAAAATGTTTGTTGAATTACAAAATCTTTGAAAACCATGATTTCGAATCAAAATAGGATTATAATTTTCTCTAAATCCCCAAAGGTACAGAAATTTAACACTTTTAATTTTTTAATGGTTTCAATTTCTCTCAGTACTAAAAAATCCTTAACAAATTCAGGTTCCATCTTCTTTCTATTCTTTTTAATCTGTGTAACCTAAAAAATTTTATAAAAATTGGAAAAAAATAAAAATCCTACATCTTCAAAAACGTTTGTGTAGCCCACATTATCTGGCTGGTCAGTTTCTCTTCTGATGGATCGTACGTGGTAAAAATATAAAACAGATCGGCGAGTTGAATAACTTTTCTCTGATTTGAACGAATGGAGTTCTTCTTCAATAATAATAATTATTATCGAGAGGTTATTCACTTCTAAAATCATTTGAATTCCGCGATCCTAAAATATTTAATAATCGTAATTATCTATTTAAGAATCTAGATCTCTAACTAAGCAAAATTTGAAACGGCTTTTCAACTGGTTTTGAGTAGCTGAATCTTGGGATCTCCGAAAGTTTGCAAATCTGAATCTGATTTTCGTGATTCTGAATCTTTTATTTTTCGATTCTATAGGGTCTTTGAACAAGATTTCCGATTAAATAAAAGTAATATTTTATAATTGAAATATAATTAGTTAATTTAACTAAAAATAAATGATTAACCTTACTATTAACAATTATTAAATGAATAATTATCATTAAATAATTAATAACCCCTTGATTATTAACTAAGTGTCTAGGCACACCATAAATATTTGATTTGCGCTCACCATATTCCGTTGAACCTGCCCGCCCTTTCCAGGTGTCCTTGGCTCATCGAAAATATTTGTACCACGCTCACCGAATTTCGGTGGATTATTCATCAAATCGCAGTGAACGCATGCGTGCGAAACGCGTATTCACGTCTCCGGTTTTCATTTCCTCATATTAAAAATATAAACAATTTACAAATATATTTATATTTATTTTTTATTTATTTATCATTATTATGAAACCAATTTTTGAATATTAGGAATAAAATTTTTTTTTTAAACAATAATTAATAATTCCGAATTGAAAGCTATTGAAATTACAAAATAATATTGAAAGGTTTTGAATTGTAAAAATGAAAATATTTCGAATGAAATGATAGGAAATTAAACTTGTATCATTTATAAATGAAAGCGTTTAAAATATAATAAGTTTAAATTTAAAGTGTTTGAAATTGACAAATTTGAAATCTGAAACTCTCAACCTTGAAAAATGTAGACCTACAAATTTTATAAATTGGAAAATTTTATCAGAAAAGAGTTGAAATTGTATAATTATTATAATTGTCTAGTAGATCATTTAAAATGCACAGAAATTGAAATTGTATAATTTCCAGTTAAAAGTGTTCTAAATTAAATAATGTAAAAACAAATGTTTTCAAATTTAATTAATTTGTATTTCGAAGTAATTACAATTTCACAAATTGAAATTGAAAACTAAATTGAATGTTCTCCTATGATCAAAAAATGAATTTGTCGTCATATTCACAGTTCAAAACGGAAAAATTTTGATTTATGAACATTTAAAATTTAATTATTCTTTTAAAAAGGTCCAAAATGAAGAAATTTTGAATGCAAAAGAGTAACAATTAAAAAACTAAAACTTATGAAAGGGGAAAAATAAAAATTCATCGTTGAACATGAAAATTGATTGGTCAATATGAATGAATTAATAATAAAAAAATAATAAAAATTAATTTTAAAAGTGGCTTAGTAAATTGGAAAGCTACTGGGAAAAATCAGTTGATAATGTTTTCTCAAAATTTCTTAATTAATTTTCAATTTTTAATTTCTACTTCTTGAAAAATGTCAATTATTAATTTTAAAGGCAATAACTTTAATATTATACCATTTTTAAGAAAATTAAATTAAAAATTTGTCAACTTTAAACGCTCTAAATTTGTAAATAGTCCACTTCTAAGCTGTAAAATTGATTACATTTATATTTGAAATGCTTGGTATAGTATTTACTTTTTTTTTAGATGAACTTTGTAAAAAATTCGTCTGTTGAATTTTCACCACTTGCTATTGAACCAAAAATACCTGAATTTTCTACCAAATATATGAATTTTCAACTAAAAAGGATACCTTTTCAACCAAAAATGAAATAGTTAACTTTTCCATTACAAAAATTAATTTTAAACAAAAAAGCGGATTTTCAGAAGAATACATGAATTTTCAATGAAAAAGTTGAATTTTCAACTAAAAAATATCAATTTTCTACCAAATATGAAATAGTGAAATTATCAATTAAAAAATTAATTTTCAAGAAAAAGAAAAACGAATTTTCAACAAAATAGTTAAATTTTGAACCAAAAAGATTACTTTTGAAATAAAATGATGATGCTTCAACAACAAAATAAATTTTTAACAGAGTAGTTTAATTTTTAACCTAGTAGTGGAATTTTCCTCCAAGAAACTTTTTTAAGCAGGAAAGTTTTTTTAACCAAGAAGATAATTTTCTAACAAAACAGACGAATTTTCAAAAAAATACATACATTTTCAGATAACAAAGATCAGTTTTTACAACTAAAAAAAGATTAGTTAAATTTTTAGTTGAACAAATTAATTTTGAACCCAAAAAACGAATGTTTATCAAAACCGTTAATTTATAAATCTTCAGCCAAATAAAAATAAATGTATCAACGAAATTGTTGAATTTTCAGATAAAGAAAGTAATATTCAACTAAGATTATGAATCTTTAACAAAAAAACAAAAATAAATTTTGAACAGGTAGTCGAAAGGGGCTTAGGAAATTGCAAAGCTACGTTAAAAATATTCAGTTACTAATGTCTTTTTAGAAAATTTTCAACTTTTAATTTTTACGTTTTACAATATGTGAATTTTTAATTTTAAAGGCATCCCATGGATCAAAGTATGAACACCAAAAAAACACAAGTAATTTTCTTTTAACCTACTTAATTTTTATAAGCAAAGCAAGTGAATAAATCACCGAATGCTGAAAATTAAAATGAAAAATTTTGTTGTTTATAAAGCTATTCTAAGTTATTGCCAGAGTGACTGTTCGTCTCGAAAATGTATACAAAATTAATAGATAGAAAACCAATCTCAAAATAAAAAAAAAGCATCCCTGCGAAACAATTTCACACTGCGAACGGAATGTATTAGCCGTGAACAGAATGTATCAGCTGCGAAAACTTGTAG
>CAKNWU010148895.1:1317-11378 GCA_932072015.1 Andricus quercustozae | reverse complement strand
AATAATTTTATTGTAGTACTTACACTTTCTAGATCCTTTTCGTATTTTTGATGCCATTTTCCTTCTCGTTTTTAATTCAGGAACGTGATATACACCCAACAAAATAAAAACACAAACGAACATAACCTACGTATGCATCGAGATGTCAAAATATAACCCAGGGGAATGGGTATAACACGTGACTGCGAGAACAGTTCTGCGCATGTGCGCGGCACGGACACGAAATTTTCAGCCGTGGCAAACATTAACGAATTCTTGGACGTCGCTCATCCCACCTCTGATCACCAAACACATAGGGTGATACCACTCCTTACTATTCCTTCGTGCCTCTTTCCAAAAAGTCTCTACCTCGTTGGGCTTGGGTGGATTTTTGACAGAAAGAGTGTGATCTTTGAACAGGCGAGATAGGTCAGCGAGAAACTTTTGATTCTCCCTGATCCATCTCTCCCTCTTCTGTATTCTCCTCCTTGCGTCAGATAACAGCTGTATTTTGTCAACAATATACTGTTTGATTGTCAGCAGCTTTGACTTATTTAGTGCGTGATTCAAGATCCTCAGTTCTTGGGCGAACCTTCGAACCCTTTTCGTGAACGGTCTACCAGATTGTATGTAGTCAATCACACTTGGAACACGGACGCATTCTGTCTTGCCCATCCAATCTTCTTGTTCAGTTAATGCAAGCGTCTTTTGGTCTTTTGATCCATCGTAGGTTTGAGCCTTCGATTTGAATCAGCCAAAGCTCTCGCAGCACCATAAACTAAGCAATTGATGGTCCAGAGGTCGTACTCTTGCGAGATTTCTCCATGAAGGGAGGCATCCATTTCAGCCAGATCCTGGGGCTTAAGAGGAACTTGCATGTTAATGTTCCTGCTTGTCCTGAAATCGTGATCATATCTCAGCGGGTGCCTCTTTTCCGCGGTTGGGCTTAGTGTCGCTTTCTCATCTTCGATTGCAGCTTGATAAAGCAGCGGTCGGGAAAGCGCTCCGCGTACATATCCATTTTTCCAGAGGTAGGCACGTTAATTTCGCAACGATTTAATCGAAACGTGCTGAAGCTCTGGGCGTTTTTGGCACCACAGAGTATGCATACGCGCCATAAAGCCTCGGTGAACAGGGATAATGCTGGCATCGTAGCAGTCTAGCAAGTCATCCTTGAGTTGATTCGTCCACTCAATGTGGGCGTTTCGCCAGTTCGTCGTCGTGTTTCCATCTAAATTATTTTCAGCACCCCGAACTCTAGGATTATCGGCATTGTTCGCCGACCCATTGTCGGGTGCTCTGCGCGTTCGATCGTTTTGAATCGCATTTACAACTTTTTGGTGTTTTGGTGGTATCATTGTTGTTCCCACGAGCAGCTAGGAAAAGGGTTTGTCCATCCTTGTAGAGCCCCGCATGCAAGGATAAGGCTGCATACTCTGAGAGGTCGCCCGGTATGCCAGAGTCACCGTTTAAGACACCTCACCCAGGTGCCATTCAGCTTTCGGCACGGTTGTTACGCCTCCGCTTAGGGGTTATTCCTTCGGGACCATCCCTGGACAATTGTCCGCGACTGCTTATTAATTGTTGTAACCATATTCAGCAGAAACCCTTGGTACAGGGACCCTCTATCCGCAACCCGAGGACGCGTTCGGTGGCTTTGTCATAGGCCCTTCAGTTCTATTCCAAAGGAAAACAAAACCATAAAAATCGTGGGTTTTCGCGTTTTTTAAAGCCAATACGCAAAATATCGCAAAATCCTCCGAACAAAAGTTATATGCCTTATTGAGATACATATTTTTTCTCATATACATTTTTTTTACCGGTGATAGTTTTCGCGAAAATTAGTGATGCATCGATTTTCAGGAAAAAAACCCCTAAAAAATGAAGGTTTTTTGCTGTTTTATTATATATATATATATATATATATAACAGCAAAAAACCTTCATTTTTTAGGGGCTAAAGTGATTGTAAGGTAAAATTCTAATATCGGTACTGTAAAGTTAAATCCAATACTTTTACGATAAACGACGCGTATTCTTTGGAATTTGACGTTCCAATATCGATGTGATCAAATCCCAAACATGTTTAACTGTGTGTACTTGTGCAATAGTCGCAAGTACCATAATACTCTAAAATATGTATAATACAGCATTCTTCACGAAAATTATTTCTCAATTTTTCTCCCTGTATTAATAGGTTTCCAATAGATTTCCTAGGTTTATATTGCAATTTGAAATGTTTCGCAAATTAATTCTTCGAATAATAAAAATTTTTAATTTGACTTATTTCAGGGCCAGCTTTTTTGGATCGAGTTTTTTGAGCATCGTAATGGCTTGCAATTTTTGAAGATTGAACATCTGTGTACAAACTGTTTTTTATGACAGAATACAAATATCATGAAATGACCTACGAAAGTCACTAGAGAATCAATCAATATGACCAAATCACAGAAGAAGGTAATCAAAAGGTATTTAAAAGAGGTGTGCCATGCCGTATTTACAACTAAAACTCAATTTTAGTTCAGTACGGAAGTTTTATAATCAGTAATTTTATAATCAGAAGGGTTTATTTATAGCACAAGGAATATTTTACCTTGTTATTTGTACTGAGACGAATGTAAAATTAGGAATTGTTAACGAACGAATTGATCATTTTTATATGCATATAATTTTGAATAAGAGCAGCGTATATAATTACAAATTACAAGGTTTTTGAAATGCCTAGGATATTGAAACGTGAAAAACTTGGTCTGAATAATTTGTATTGCAACTAATGTCAATTAGATAAAAAATCTAAAAGAAACGTAAAGATTTAAAATAGGGAATTAAATTGCAGTACCTGAACGAATTTCTAAGCGTGCATATTGTGAAATAAGCATTTTATAAGAAAAACATGGATTTGCAAAACATACACGAAGTTCTTACTTTGGAGAATCTTTCTCCTTTAGAATTAATCTGTCACACTCAGGATGCGAGCCTTTTAACTCGATCACTAACATGCTTGAAGTGTAATGTTGATATGATGATAAAGCCTTTTGAAAGATCATGTGACAAGTATGCATGGAGATGTAGAAAATGTCGAGCCACTAAATCAGTGAGAGCCGGTTCATGGTTTTCTCGCTCTCATCTTCCCCTACAAACAATTTTACAAATTACATCCATGTGGTGTGACAGAAAACCATCCTGGCTTGTTCGACGTGAACTCAATATTGCACAAAATACAGTGATAGATTGGTATAACTTTTGTCGTGAAATATGCGTAGAAATAATGTTAAATCATGGAGGAAAACTAGGTGGTTCGGGTAAGATTGTTGAAATCGCCGAATCTAAATTTGAAAAACTAAAGTATAATCGTGGAAACTCTGTCAAAGGAAATTTACTCTTCGGAGGAATTGAAAGAGGTACTGATCGATGTTTTCTACAAGTTGTTTCTAATAATTCTAGAGACACATTGATTTCACTGTTCGAAAAATACATCGAACAAGGTACAACAATCATGTGGGATTCTTATAAAGCTTACGAGTGCCTTGGTGATGCAGGATTTGAGTATCTGAAAATAAATTATTCGATATCTTTCAAGGATTCAGAAACGAAAGAAAACTCGAATTCTGTGGAAGGATGGTGGTCACGTATGAAACAATTTCTTCCTGATTGTAATTGTAACAGGGGAAGTTTTTCTGCTTATCTAGCAGAGTACATGTACCGACGTTTACGAGAAAACGAACTTTCCCTGTTCACAGTATTTGTAAAGGACATTGCTAAAGTTTATCATGTAGGCAACGCTGATACTGATAATTGGCGATGTGAATCTCCGAAAGACGCTGCTGCAATGCTTACCAATTCTGACCCAATGTGGTCAACTTAAGCTTGAAATTTATTTACAAAGCATGTTTTGTATGTTTTGAATGTTTAGGATTTCAGACTTCAGTGGCGATATTTAGAAAATTTAATACTGAGACCTAGATGAAACAAATTTTCAAATTGTTGACTATAGATATGTAAATGTCTTAGCTATATTTTTCTTAGATGTAGCAAGGGGTTACTATTGTAAAAAATACTTTATTCAATTTATATAGTACGTTGAATTTTACAACGTACTACTGCCTTCTATACAACAATCTCTTTTCTTGTAACGAAGAAAAGGAATAACTAATCATATTGGGCTCTTTGGACCATACAATTTTGATACTCTTTTGAGGGACATTATAACTTCGAATGTGAAGAGCTGTTACAATATTAGTTTTTTTTTAATGGAACCTGCTTTGCAGTATTTTTGTACGTATAATTCAACTAAATTTAAATATAATAAAAACAAAAGTTAAGAGAGTATTTCAGTCCAGTACAATTTTCAATAAAGTGAAAGGGTTACCAGTGAACATGTATTCTATCAGCTCCACCAAAAGTAGTGAATCAGAGCATATTGGCATTTCTCTTAGGATTATATGCACATGGAATAAATTCGCAGTGGCTTTAGTTGTGTGAGTGACTTACAGAACGAATGTAGTAACAGCTCTAAACGTTGAAAAGTCGTTAGTATAGTATGCATACTTGTACAGTATTTCTTCATAAAACTGTTATGAACTCTACATTTGAGTGTTTCTATAAGACTGACTATACTCTATAATGTATATAATATATAGGCTCCACTCTTTCATTTCGTTCATAACTTGACATATGCGAACTGATATCTAACTCTTTCCTTTCCGTTGTCGGTACACTCATCGTTTGCCATTAGAAAGACTGTAAAAAAAACTAGACCGTAATATTAATTGTGAACACTAAATTTAGCCAGAAATAGGAATGGGCAAAATATAAAAAACGGGTGCGTCACGTCGGGCTAGCCGATTGGTTTTGTTTAAGCGGGGTCGGATTCGGCCAAAGTCATTTTACATCTAAATCTTACATTAGTAAATCTCCTTATGCAAATTGAGTCCTTCTTTAGACGCCCCGTTATTATTGGGTACTCAATATGTACGGTTTTGTACAATTACCAAAATAATAAATTGCGCAATGATTCAATGGCTAATGAAAAATATATTAGGATTTTGTAATAAACTATTGTATTAAAACTATTCTACGATTGTTAAATATACACTAAATTACACTAAAACGTAAACGAAACAAACCTCTATTTCTGGAAAATGTAAAATTTAATTGGACGATGAAATCTTAATAGCTATGGATTATTGTTTAATATTTGTACCTAAGTAGAAATCGAGTTTAAGATTAATATTATGTGCTTTAAAATTTTCAGTATACACTACTGTTGTGTAGCTATCAATATCTATGAAAATTCAGCGTTAAACAAGCTCAATATTAAGGTGTTACGTCAAATCTATAAACAAATAGTGCAAAATAGTGCAAATTTCCATTTGTTCACAGTTTCGAAAATTTCCTGCATCTAATAGTAATTGACTTTCAAGTTATTTGGGATCTCGGTTTCCACTTCGCGTTTTGAATCTACCTAGCAATAGAAGTTACCTATTAAAGTAAATTCTTTCGTCTACCCAGCGAGAACATTTATTTGAATACATTCGGGTATCATGAAACAATTTTGAAGTGCAATTATTTTTAATATATTTTAATTCAGCAATTTTCGGTATTTTGTTTACTATTTTTCGCGAGAGCGAGAGAAAAGGGGAGATCGTGCAAACTGTTTTAACGTAACGTGAAAATATTCAAGGTCACGAATGTCCTATAGACAATAAATTAATCCCTGGAATGGAAATCCCTCTATAACGCAACCTTTTTTTCAAGCTCAGAGTGCCAAAAAATGAAGGTGCACTTTTCATTTGCGCCCGCCATCTCGTTTGTTCTCTTTACTATTTTATAAATTATGAATGTTATAGTAAAATTGGGTTTTTTTACACAGAATTTTCATAGTTTTCGTACTAATAAGAAAAAAAGTTATCTTGTGCTTTATGAGAATTATTACCAACCTAATTCAAATAGCGAATGACAGGCTACCTTATTTTTCGCAGATAGCGTATTTGAATGAAGCATTGCTCTTAAAAACTTTGCATTGCAGCTGGGTTAATGCGAATGAATGTCGTCATCTGAATTTGGGGGAAAAAAATGTCCAGTAGTTTTAAGATATTATCGTAACGGCGGCGTCGTAAAGATGCCTCAAATACATCCTCAAATTTGTGTGCCCACTGAGTAATCATTGTTTCCTAATTTTCTTCGCTTGGTATCACAAGAGATCTAACTTGTAGCACAGCTACTGATGCTGAAAAAGCGTAATCAGAATCCATGAATATAATAAAAAGAGAGTCAGGCCCATAGAATTAACTACCATGCATCATTTTTACCGTTTTCTCCAGAGGTGCTGGATGTTTCCTTTCTTTTTTCATTGAGTGTGCACCCTGACCCTTTTAAAGAACACTATCTATGAGCATGCAATAATAATGATGAAATGAAACTTGCAATTATTATGAATTTTGATTATAAGATTGTAACTATACAATAATTCACGTGATTAAAATATAGGATATATGGTAAATATCTAGGCAATATACAATCATATTAATGTTTAAACATTTAGGTTAAACATTACTCAACAACTCAACATGTGTGATATACAATGCGAGATGTATTTGTACATCAGAGTATGCCTGAAAATACAGTCTGAACGTATCTGCAATTATAAATTTAAACTGAAACTAAGTATATTGTGAAAAAAATGTATCATCTGTGTGTAAAGTGCGATTTTGCATGCCTGTAGAGGGAACGCCCGTAGAGGGAGCGGTAACGAATGTGGCGGACCTAAACAGATTTTTGAATTTAAAAAAATAATATAACCGATTTTGTTGCAGTATAAACCTCGCCCATAGTTTACTGCAATAAAATCGCTTATATTCTTCAACTTATATTTGCTTTATATATAGCAAACATTTCATGGGAATTAATTCAAAACATTTACTTTCGGTTTTCGTAAAAAGTGCATCTGCGTCAAGTTATGCGCCTTGTTCCCTGATGTGGTGCAGCGCTTTCCGTTCAATGCGCCAGTTTTAACCGGCTACTCGCCGGGGCCTGCCGCGATCCGAATAAAAACGTCGCGGTAAACTGGACGGATTCTGGGATCAATTTCGGCCGGCACCCGGTGGATAATCAGACCACAGTCTGGTTTCAAAATGGTGCTACGGGCGAGAAATTAGTTACTTTATTTGACCACGTTGTGATTTGGGGTCAGGAAGAAAGAAAGCATTAAATGAATATACATTACTATATACTTTATTTTCAAATATTATTTATCCGTGCTGTTCAGTTATGATTTCAAACTGATTACTGAAATTACATTGATTTTAATTACAATTCACGATTTTATTTGCGGATTACGAGATCGTGAGTGCATTACTTCTAGTAATGACGCAAATGGCAGACACAGAGACTTGGGGGTCCCAGACATGGCGGTAAATTTGAATGTTCAATGTCTAAAAACTGTCTAAAATTTGAGAAAGATATAAAAAATGTAACAATTCTGCTTTTGAACCTTACAGAATCAATATCCGTTTTATTCAATAATTTTAAACACTGGAAAAAATTAAAGGTTGTTTCTTTAGAGAATTTAAAAAAGCAAATTTCTGTTCTACTAACCTCAAAATGTTTTAATTATACTTTTCAAGTAATAATTCATCTAGCATTCATCAGTAAGTAGTTGATCATATCATATCTCTTAAAAAATTTGTAATTTCTGTAAAAAAAAGTATCCAGACTAGTGCCGGGTCGGCACTAGTCTGGATATCTAACATGAAATAGGATAGCACGAAATCTAACCAAGTTTGGGATGGCCAGTAACCGGGCGGCTCCTAACTAGGTGATTTGAGAAGAAATATAGCCCGGTCGGCTCCCGACCGTTTCACGACCATAAAACCTAACCAGGGGTAACCCGGCCGGGATCCAAATAGAAACCTTCTTGTAGTAGGACCAACCGGGGCGATTTCTGCATGGGATTTTAAGTCTTGTAATAGCAAATGCAAAATGTCTTTTTAATAGTAGGACAACAAAATCATTACAATAAGGTGTTAAGAAAAGTTAAGAAAAGATTACAGATTAGAGAACAAAAATTTTCATGTTGCTGCAAATTACTTGATTTTTCATTGCTTTTGTCCCGCTATAAGTATAACTACAAAACGTCAAAAAATAACTTGAATAAACTTTTCAGCATAAATATTAAACAATGACTTTAAATACCTCATTTTTATCGGTTATTACTTAATACATAAATAAATTTAATACGGTGGCCACCTATTTTTTCAGAATGCACTAATTTCTTTAAAATACGCACAGTACAAAGTAATGTTCAAAGTGATACGGAAATCAATATCATTTTGATATACAAAAAAATAATACCGAAATCAAGACCATTTTAATCGGGCGGAATGACTGATCGACCTTTTGTTTTGCTTGCCTCACAGATAATCATGAAAGTAGAGAAAAATGACCCGAATGAACAGATCATTATAATCTCGAGAGTCAAATGATCGTTGGAGCAAAATGCTCTGCAACAAAAATTATCTTTTTTTCACTGCACAGGTGCGCCAAATTAGGTTCTGCTCCACAGTATTCTTTATTTCTAAATTTTCGCTACAGCACGCACTTTTCTATAATTCTACATAAGAATACTTGTATTTATTAATTTTTATCGTATACACAACGTAAACACATGGTTATGTAAATTTAATAATAAAACACAAATACGTCAAACCGAAAATGAGAGAAATATGTATGCCAAACCATATAGTTATTCTATCTAGATGTGATATTTCATATGCCTCACTCGTTGTGTGTGAAACTTGAGTTAGAAATTGGCACGTTAAAATTTGTGATTTAAGGACAATCATATATAGGATATCGTTTCTACATTAGTTATAATATTGAAAAACAATAGACATTTTATACTGTACAAGCGACAATCATGTATTCAATATGAATTAGTAACCTAATAACTAATGTTTTCAGTATTAGGTAATATATAACTTACAGTATTATTTGTACGTTTAGTGAAACTCACCGTAAATTACTACATTTACAGGAAAAATGGTGGATATTGCGTCGGAATTTAATTTTTTTAATTAATTGTTTGATCTGGAAATCTCATCTCTTACCTTAGTATTTACGATGGATTAAACTACCGTGATTTTTAAGGTGTTAATGCACATTATACATAGATATTAGCGGATAAGTGATGTTGTACGTAATCAAAAGTAGAACGGAAAGTTAATGAAATAAAATATAATTAATAAAAACATAATGGAAAAAATCATTCGAATGAAATTTTGAAAAAGGTTCTTTTATCTCCCTGATTGTTTTATAAGTGACCATATACACAAACATATATATATATATATATATAGTTAAAAGTTTGTCATAAGGACAACCGCAGGATTTCGCTGGGAGCAGGTGCTAATCTGAAAAATTGCACCCGCTCTCAGCGAAATCGCGGTAAAATTTCAGCTGCAACCACGTCTCACGACCGTGAGATAGGTGGTTACAGTCTGCGACGAATTCAATACGATGATCCGGCAAAAGTCTCGTGCACCCTGAGGACACGGAGCGACCCAAGGACGACCGCCTTCTGCATTTTCCCCGCAAGTGTCTTGGCATTTTCTTGACACGCAGGGATGCTTTTCAGGCTATTAACCAGTGAAACCTTGGCACCTCCAAGAGCGCCGATGATCAAGACGATTAGCTTAACGGAATATTCCGGGTATAGCCGTCGCAACTCCCTTAAAAGTTCTTTATACCTCTCTTTCTTTTCATTCTCCTTGGCTATGATGTTCTTGTCAGCTGGTGCCGAAAATTCGATAACGAACATGGTTCGTTTCTCGAAGTCAAGAAGGACTATGTCAGGCCTCGAGTGCGCAATAGAAACAATTGTCGAGAATATGAAGTTCCAGTATATCCGACACTTCTCATTCTCGACAATTGATTCTATTTCCCTAGGAGCGTTTAGCGGAGCGGTATTTGGGCTGATGCCGTAAGAGTGACAAAGATGGTAATAAAGCACTCTTAGTGCCGCATTGTGCCTTTGGATGTAGGTCGTTCCCGCATGAATTGGACAGCCAGATAGTATGTGTCCTA
>CAKNWU010148770.1:1895-13193 GCA_932072015.1 Andricus quercustozae | reverse complement strand
GTCAACGTGTGTCGTATTCCCAATTCGTCACAAAATTTTTCGAAGGTCTTTGCTGTGAAAGCGGTGCCACGATCGGTTATCAGTCGCTTAGGAATTCCCCACGTTTTGAAAATGTCCTTAAAACTTTTCACAACTCCCTGCGCAGCCGTAGATTTGCATGGTCTCAAAAACGTGTACCGCGTCAATTTATCTATAATTACCAACAAGTGAGATCTGCCTTTTCTGCTTTCTTCAAAGGGCCCCAAATGGTCTGCGTGCACTACTTCGAAGGGTCTCGTTCCTGGCGGTATCGGGTGAAGCTCACCTTGCTTTTTTCCAGCTGGACGCTTGGTCAATGTGCATTCGGGGCACATAGCGATATGTCTCCTCACATATCTCTTCATCCTTGGAAACCAGAAATACCGCAAAATATCTGCCACTGTTCGATCAACGGCAAAATGACCACGCAGGTCATGATATCGCACCGCAATGGATTTCCTCATCGACTTCGGCACTACCATCTTCCGATGTTCTTGATCAACTGGAAACCGTCAGCCTTTTTTCTTTTAGAAACGCTACGTTCTTCGGGAAATTGACGGAGAATCTCACCTAGTTCCTTTAACTCGGGGTCAGCTCCTTGCATGGCTAATCCATATTCTTTCTCCGTCATAGCTACGAATACCATCATGCGATCAAAAGCCTCCTCCCACGTGTCCTTGGCTTATTCTACTGGTGCTCGGCTCAGCGCGTCTGCATGACCCATCCTCACGCCAGGTCGATGTCGCACAACCAGATTATATTCTTGTAGAAGTTCCGCCCATCTCGCAATCTGATGATACTTGGTTCGATTGGTATTCATGTATACTAAAGCTTGGCAATTAGTAATCACGGTAAACTCGATGTCAGCGAGAAATGACCTTAACCCATCGACGGCCCACACTATAGCCATGAGCTCGAGCTTGGTCGAATGATAGTTCCGCTCCGTATCCGTCGTCCGTTTGCTCACTGCGTACACTAAGCGCATGCCTCCGTCACTCCCTTTTTGCATTAACAATCCGCTTCAAATGCTCGCTGTTGCTGATCATCCCAAACAAACTGGACATTATTCTTCAATAATTTTGTCAAGGGTTCTGCCTTTGCCGCAAATCCTCGGATGTATCTCCTGAAGAATCCTGCCAAATCAATGAATCGTCGAACGTCATGAACGTTTTTCGGAATCGGAAAACGGCATATTGCTTCCATTTTTGCTAGTCCAGGCCGCAGTCCTTCCGCAGATATCCGATGACCCAAATACTCCACTTCCAGGACGCCGAAAACACATTTTTTTGGATTCAAAGTCAACCCAGTTTTTTCTAGAGCTTTCAGCACCAATTCCAATCGGGCTAGTAAATCATCCCAATCCTTTGCGGGAATAATTATGTCATCGACGTAGAAGAAAACAGCGGAGTTTCTCAAACTTCCTAAAGCCTTGTACATCACTCGTCCAAATTCGTATGGAGCATTCATCAAACCAAATATCATTCTTGTGAGTTCAGCTCAATCGTCCGGTGTCAAGAATGCTGTCTTCTCTGCGGCTTCGGGACTCAGAGGTACTTGGAGATAACCATTCGCCAAATCTAGCGTAGCAAACATCTTAGCGTTGGACAATTCTTGAATCTGGTCATCAATGTTTGGGAGCGGATAACTCTGCTTGACATTTTGAGCGTTCAACTTCCTGTAATCTATCACCATGCGTGCTTCACCGTTTTTCTTTTTAACCAACATAGCCGGACTTGCATAAGGCGACTTCATATCTCTAACCAATCCTACTTTCTTATATTCGTCGAGTATATTCTTGAAGGTTTCTCGTTCTGACTTTGTCGCACGATAAGGCGGTTCGTTGATTGGTTTCGCTCCCTCCACTTCTCGGATCTCTATTTCTGATAAATTGGTACAACTCAGCTCTTCAAGCTTCAAGGACCAACAAACTCTGTACTTGTTCGCAAAATCAATAAGTTGTTATTTTTCATCGCTGGTGATTCTGTCTCCCGTCTTCCACACATCTTCGTCGAGTGGTTCACGTTCTGGTTTCAGAACTGGAGCCGTTTCGACGTGCTTTATGTCACGAGCCACAAAGTCGCCTACATTGCTTACCATTTATTTTGTTCCGAAGTTTGCCATCATGATTTCCATAGGACCTGCTCCAGAATTCAATTGAACAAAATACGAGCATGCTGGTGGGATACTTTTGAGGTGCTCTCCAGAACCATGTGCGACTTCCTTCAGATGGTCGCCTAATTCCCGCCTGATGCAACCAACTTCTACCGATCAGCATGTCTCGAGGAATCTCAACATCACATACCACCAATGCTCTGATAGGTTCTCCCATAACTCCATCAATTTCCAATACAAGGTCTACTGCTCCAGACGCTTATGCTGTACGTCCAATTCCTATCATCGCTCCACATCCTGGGGCATCGTTCATTGAGATCACAGGAAACCTACAATGATTGACAATTGAAGATCGAATCAAACAATCCGAACTTCCTTCATCCAAGAAACCTAACATCACGTAATCTTGGTTGACTAAGACTCTCTTGCTTCCGATCGGACGATTAATCAATTCAACGGTATTGATCCCTACGGAAAGTTTGTCGACTTTGGATGGACAATCTCTGCTTAGGTGACCTTCCTTTTTGCATCTGTAGCAGACATTCTTGCCACTTTGCGGACAATCCTTCCCAAAATGCCCTTCGTCGCCACAGTTATAACACTTATATCTTCTTTTGAGTGTTGGCGTTGGTTTAGATGTATCTTTACGAATCTCAGATGGTGCCTGCTTCAAAGCTGATGATTCAGTCTTTTGGCTCTTCTTGGATTCTTCTGGCCGCATCGCCTTTGCTGCTCTTCTAGTCTGATTTACACCTTCCAAATCTGTCAAATCATCTAACAATGTCTCTTCATTCAAGTGTACTCTTGAACTGAGCTGAGCAAACAAATCATGAGACCACAGCCCAGCCAAAACTTGAGTTTTTGTTTCGCTAAAATCTAATTTTAGTTTTCGACATAAGTATATTTTGTCTACAACGTAAGCCATAGTAGATTCACCTGCTACTTGCTTACGCTCGGTAAGTAATCTCCATGTTTCCGTTGTAGATTAATCCCGAATGAAGATTCTCTAGAATCTACGTCGAGAATCGCTCCACGAATTGGTGAGATTTCTCTCCGCTGACCACCATTCACGAGCTGTCTCCGTTAATCCGGTTACAGCTGCTCTCAATTTAGTTGCGCCATTCCAACCGAACAGTTTCGCCATGTCCTCTAGGTCTTCCAGCCAAATCTCCGCATTGCGCGTCTTGCCCTTACCATTATATTCTCGAACTTTAGACACC
The DNA here is from genome assembly GCA_932072015.1 of Andricus quercustozae. Taxonomy (NCBI): domain Eukaryota; kingdom Metazoa; phylum Arthropoda; class Insecta; order Hymenoptera; family Cynipidae; genus Andricus; species Andricus quercustozae. Next base: position 9,843 of record CAKNWU010148770.1, on the reverse strand, counting down.
GATGGTTGTATCCACTTATGTTGTGAGGGATTTTCATCTTTCGACACTTTCGGTTCGTTCGCGACGCCAACTAACGCTTTAAGTAGTGGGGGATTTTTAAGCAATACACTAGGATTCTCAGTCATCAACTGTACTGAGAGTTCTTCAACAACTTTCGCATCGCTGCCCGTACTTTCGTTCAGTTGTTCATTTCTAAAGGCTTGTCGTTCGACATTTCCGAAATTTACGCCTCGTGCTCTTTGATTACACGTTGTCTCGCCTGAATTTAAAATCGAATCTTCATCCCAACCTGAACCGGTCTAAAAATATGCTTCACGGCAAATTACACGATACATTGTTTCTTGGTGTTGATTCGCGACTCTTTGAGGATACGGCGTCGATTGTGGTCTATCCGCAAACTCGCTTAGTCGTCCATCTTCCACGCGTAACCAATGATCGCTAGTATCTAACGGGAAACCATAATGTCGACCTGCTAGCATATCAGCTTGTTGCCTTTCATATTGCGCCCACATTTCCGCGGGTACGGAAACATAACCCCCTTCAATCTGACTCGCGACACTAGCATTGTCGACCGCATTTGTTCGCAAATGTCCACTTCCATAACTCGCTTGACACAATTGATCGTCTCTCTCGTTCTCGCGAAACTCACTATTTCTGTCTCCATCAGCATTCATCTGGCCCACATCGTCCGCGTCGAGAATTCGACTTGGGATGCTCATTTTTCTCGATTATTTAAACTAAACTATCAATCGCACTTTAAATCCCAAAATTGACTTCACTGTGTCTTGTCTCAGTATTTTTCTCCGCTTACATAAAGTAAAACACAATTTTGCCACGAGGCACGCCACACAACTTTTAGGTTAAGTTACATCAAACACCTCTCCACGATAAGTGAACACCGCCAGTCCACTTAATTTTAACTTTTGGGAATCATCCCACTTCTGATTTATTAAATCTGGATATATAAGGCTTTATTCAATGACAGAATTGTAACAATACTTGTAAAATATCAGATTCAGCTCTCGACAGGTACCGCCGCGTAATCCTGTCCGCCGTGAGACTCCCCCTCTATATTATATATTTACCAATAGAGATAAATTTTCTATCCAAAAAGACGAATTTTCGACCAAAAGAGATTTTTCAGTAAGGAAAAAAAAAGACAAATTATGATTTAAAGGGAAAAATAATTTTTAATACAAAATACAAATTTCAAATGACTAGTTATTTTTAAGTTTCTTTGTTTATTTGGTTGAAGGTTAGATATATAAATATAATTTTCCTAGGTTACACGAGAAAAAGTTCAAAAAGATTTTGGAAGATTTCAGATATGTCCATAAAGTATCTATAAAATTTCTAAGAAACTTCTTTTTATTTTACAGGATTTTACAAATCTTAAAGAAAATTTTGATTCAATTTAAAAGATATTTAGGACTTTTGAAATATTAAAAAAAAAAATTAATTTGAAAAAATGAAGAATCACTTTAAATATTCTCAGAAATCTGAAGACAAGTTTTTATTATCTTAGAACTTGAAACCTTTAAAAACATTAAAAAATCTTCAAAATTTTATTTCAAATTCTTCGAAAATCTATATTTTCTTTTAAATCTGTTGAAATCTTTTTAAATCTACAATTATTATTTTTTTTAATTTTCTAGAAATTCTCTTCATTTTAGAAAATCGTTCGAAAATTTAAAAAATATATTATAGTATTATCTTAAAATTAATTTTAAAAATAAAAAGTTAACTAAAATTTTGTCTGGAATCTTAGGAAAAAAGTTAGGGTCTGAAAACCTTTCAAAATCCTTAAAAAGCTTTAAAAACGTATTTAAAGCTTTCAAATAAACATTTTTTTCTATATTCTACATTTTGTTAACAATTTTTTCAAATCTTCTGAAGAAGTCATTTTTAAATCTTCTTAAAATTTCTAATACGAAGATATTTTCTGAAATAATTCAAAATTATCCTAAAATTGTTTTAAAATCCTGCAGAAATTATTTTAAAATCTTCCAGATTTTTTTTTTACGTATTTCAAAATCTTCATAGGTTAAAACTAATCTTGTAAAATATAATCTAAATTATTTTAATTCTTCCAAAAAATCTTATTGTCGATACCGGAAATTTTATTTAAATAATTTCATGTTTCTCATTTCTTTGAAAGTGTGAAAAAGTTTAAAAATTATAAATTGGTAGCAAGCTGTTAGGAACAGAATTATTTCCCAACATTAAAAAATATTTACAATTCAATTTTTCGCTTTTTTCAAGAATGTTTAGAAATTTGAATTTACTAAAATGAGGGTGTAGAAAATTCTTCATTTTTTAAAGAGATAAATACATATATCCTCATTTAATGTAGTTAAGGTGTTATGAATAGAGAATCCTTTTTTAATTTTTAATGCATGTGGTCAAAAAGTAAAGAACAATATTGTTGCCTTTATTAATAATAATCATTTATAATTTAAATTTGAAAATTGTGATTTACTAAATTCTAGAATCTTCAAAAGAACAATGTGAAAACAGCCACTCAAACTTATATTCACGCAGTATATAACCAATCAGATTTCCAACGACAATGAGTGCGAGATTTACAAGAATTTCGTTCCACGTATTTTTTTAGATAGAATATACCTATAACGATGTGTCTCATCGTCCCAAAATTTGGGATGAGTAGAGAAATATTTTTCATAAGCTTGGCTAGTCGTCCCGAATTTTCAGGATTAGTTTATCCCCTTTTCCATCTCCCTACATTTTTCTGAACAACTAGACACAGCCAATCACGGTAAGAAGGCTTGCATTCAAAGGTATTAAAAATTTCAAAACCTAAGAATGCAGTTTCTGTCCTCATTTTTTAAATCCCAGATTAGGCAGCGAAAATATTTAGATTCCAATCCCTTTTAAAGTCGATCGGAGCTGTCAAGCTAAACCTGAAATAAATTAAAAACGGCATTTTCATTTAAGGCATTAGAAGGCGTATCAAAAGCATAAAATTTGCCAAATCTAGTAGGGTTGTGCATAACAATGCATCACTTTATAACAAAACAGCAATCAATCTTGACAACGTAAAATGACTAATACTGTGTTTTTAAATGCTTTTACCCTCATTATTATTCGAAAAACAATAAATAAGAACAACGAAATGTGCATGTGAAAAGGAATTAAAAATGTTCTATTTCATGGTCGATTTCGGGTATCCAAAAGTTTTCAGAAAAATATTGTCGCCACTGGGTACAGAAAGGGATTCAGTTTAGGCGAAAACTTCTACTGCAAAGGGGATTCAAAAAGCGAGGAAAAAAACAGTATCGAAAAGGATTCAATAATTGTCGCGCCACCATTGAACAGAAAATTTTCGAATGCTTTTCAATGCAAGCCTTCTTACCGGGATATATAAGCAAAATATTAAATTACTTATAAAATCTGTCTTTCTTTCAGTTCTAAATTATTGGGGTTTATTTGCGATATGATGGAGAGTTCGCAAACAGTCCAGCAGCAAATGGTTCTGAACAGAGGGTTTGCTGTAATTAGTTACATGCTTCAAAGAGCGAGCCGAGAACACCTGACGATAGAAGTTCTCACCTCGTTTTTGGAATTGACGAAACACCTCGTTACGTGTCTCAGTGCCAATAGCGATTTATTGCTGAAGCAGGTACATTTAATAGTTCCTTGGCCTAAATAGTACACATCTAGGAAAATAAAATTAATGAGCATAACTCTCTTGCATTAAATTACAAAAAAATTAATGAGAAAAGATAATTCATTTGGTAAATTTTTTATCAGAAGTACTAAAAAAATAAAGATTCAAAGAAAGATAATCTATGATTCTCAATAATTATTAGTACAATTAATAAATAAATGAAATTTTCCTAATTTCATAATTATTTATTTCATATTTAATATTGATTATAATCATTCTCTTACTTTTAGCTTTGTTCAACTTAAATATTTTGAGAACACTGAAAAATCCCGAAAAATAAAATTCCGGCACTGTACAATTTCCGAATAATAAAATTTCCGAATAATGAAATTCTCGAATTATAAAATTTCCGAATAATCAAATTCCCGAATGATCAAATTCCAGACAGTTTATAATATTGCCAATTTCGAAAATTCATTCAGAAAATAGCCGAGCTAGAAAATTCCCTAATTTATACAATTTAAACATGTTTGCTTATTAATATTATTTATTTATTAAAAATACAATAATGAAATATTTGTATAAAAAATATGTTTAATGTTTAAAGTTTAAAGTTTCTCAAATTATTGTTTGAACTTAAAATAACAATAATTGACAAAAATATATTTATGGATAAAAATTGATTTCGATTATTGTTATTCTAAATTCAAAAAATAATTTTAGAAACTTTAAAATTTAATAATTTTTTTATACAAATATTTGATTATTGTATTTTTTATGAATAATATTTATGAAGAAACAATTTCCATAATTTTTTTAATTCGAGAATTTTCTAATTCGGATATTTTATATTTCGGCAATTTTCTGTTGGGAATTTGATTATTCGGGAATTTTCAAATTCGGTAATATTCTAATCTGACGGGAATTTTATTATTCGGAAATTTTTCAATTCCGTAATATTATAAAAAGTTCGGGAATTTTATTATTCGGGTATTTTCCAATTGGGGAATTTTATTATTTGGAAATTTTATCATTCGGGAATTTTAGTGTCGTGAGTTTTATTTTTTCGGTATTTTCCAGTCTTCCCAATATTTTCCTTTTTTTTACTATCCCCGTTGCATATTTGAAATGTTTTTCAATGCAAGATATTATAATGATTCATTGAATTGTCTTGCAATTGCATTTTTTGGCGAACATTTTGGTGAACATTTTTAAGTGTCGTAATAATTGGACTGCATGAAATCTACCGTCTTTTGAAGTTTTCTCAATATCTATGTGGACTTTTATTTCTATATGTGCTGTGGTTGTCTTGCAAGGAGAATATGTCTAAAAAATTCCGCAATTAATATTTAAATGGCATTGTAATGAACAGCAATGCGTGAAAGATCACCTTGAGTGTCTTTTAATAAATCAAAAAATATCTGTAATTTTGATATAATTTTCTTAAGGTAAATTATTATACATGTTTGTTATATTTTTTTTTCTTGACAATTTCCTCAATAATTTCCTTTGCATTCGCGCATGTCAAGAGGTTTTAAGTAAGTACAATACAAAATAAGGAAGTCACTCACATGTTGAAATGATAATCAGCATTTTATTTTTTTTGTATCATTTAGGCAGAGGCATTATTTTTAAAGGCTTTTTTATAACAAAATTAGTTTCGACGACATAGGATTTCGATACCTTCATTTTAAGAGAACCTCTCTCGGACTTTGCATCTAAAATAGAGAAATTGAGTGTCCGGATGCAATAAGGGCACATACAATTTTCTCGTGCGAAAACAAAGTCCGCTGGAGGCTTTCAACCAAATTTTCGAATATTAATTTTTAAATGATATATCTGGATGTGAAATTTTATTTCGCATCTTTTTTCCTCTAGATAAAAAGTTGTAGCTTCTTTAGTTTACAAATTAAAGCCGAAAAACTGACTTTAAAAAAAATCAATTTTAATCCGTTTTTCACTTCAACTCGCGCTTAGTTAGTCAGTGTTTTGAATTTTTCAATAAAATTTTTGGAAAATGTGCCTTAGGGTATCCTTCGATTGATAGAATAAGAAGAATTAAAAAAAAATTTAAAAATTTTTATTAATTTTTTTCCGATGCTCAGCGTGAATCGGACTTATGTAACTTCCAGCGTTTCCTTTATCGAGGGAATTTTGAGCAAGGAAAGACTTCTCGCGACAAAAATGCGGAGAAAACTGTGATAAAGTTTTTTGGAAAGTTTCAGATCAAAATATTCAATAGTTTAGGAGTAGTTGTGATTTTAGTGAATTGAAATTTAAGAATCTTAAATTATATTAAAATCAAATTCAAAATCTTATTTAACGTCCAAAATTCAAGTCAATGTATGACACTTAGTTCTCGGGTATCCAGGAGGTAGCATCGTGTTTTCGTTGCTGATTCCACCTGGTCTAAGTTTTCTTACCTTGATAAGGGTGCTGTGTGAGCACCGAAACGTTGGTGAATATTATCCATGCTTTTTTATTGTGATTTCATAGTAATAAAAATAAAAAAGACGAAAAAAATAAAAAAGCGAAGGAAGGGGATTTGGTTGGTTGCTTTCTCATTTTTCTTTCCTCTTTTTTTATTTTTGTCCGAAGAAACAAATTTTTATTTTTATTTCAGGAATTGAAATAGGAGCATTTTGTGGTGTTTGTCCAAATTTTATCGTAAGATTCTTGGTTTATTTTCAGGAATTTATACACTGATTTTAGTTAATGTTAGCGCTTAGGCTTTTGCACTATAGGACTCTTGGGCTTGCCACCGAGACATGTTCTCGCGCTAGTGAGTTTTGGCTTACAGTACGATATTAATTAAATTTCTTAGTGAATAACAATTTAACGATAGTAAGTTGATAACACACTCATGAATTTTATTAAATTTTAAATGTATTTTTGCGGTTTATTTAGATTTAACTGTAAGATACTTACTCTAATGTACACAATGTTTATACCTGCATTCGGTTTAACTTCGAAGTGACCTGGAACATTCGCTTTGTAAAAAAACCAATGCACACGCTAAAAAACAGATCAGTTAGTCCTGAAATCTTTACTGGATATTGTACATCTAAGTTGAGACGGTCCGTTCTATTTTCATATTTAGAATTAAATCATAGAGCTACTGTTGAATATTTATATTGAGACGCCTCTGACTTAAAAGCGGACAAGCAGGTGGAACGAAGAGATGATTCACGAAATCATTTGATCATGCGATCGATTGCGCGCGCCATCGGCTAATAAGTGGGGATAGCGTGGGACCAATGCACTTTATAAATCGATCCCGGTATCGGTACCACATGAGTTCCTACTCGACCCTCTGCGAGAAGGAATCGTTCACTTCATCGAATAGTCCTAATGAGGAGAGACGTTCTAACTCCATGAGAAAAAAACTGTCAATGAAGACAGAGTGTTTCTTTTAAGTACATAGTATAGTAAGATTGTGGAAGGAAAGCTTCATACCTAAGATTCTCCTTCAAGTGTTGATAAATTATTTTAATTCATTGTTTTTGAAGTAAAATAATAAATGTAAGTGTGTGGGGATTAAAGAACTTTAATGTGTGTGTGATGCCTGTAACGAATCTGCACCTCATTGAATTATAAGGTCCTTGTTGTGCATGCTTGCATAATGAATTTTAAACTAACTGTGAATTGGAAAATTCTTTTATTTTGAGTAAAAATCAAAATTATGTAGCTTCTCGTAACGACCCTGCACCTTGTGTAACAATGAGGACCTCGTTGTGCGAGTAGAGATTGGGGTTTGAAATAAAAAACTTATGAAGGAGAATCAAAGAATTTAGTTAATAAATTTGTATAAAGTCAAAATTGCGGATATTCGTAACGACCCTGCACCTTGTTTAATTACAAGGACCTCGTTGTGCGATGATACACAATAAAAATTAAATATATGATTATGTGCAGTAACCTAAAATGGATCTTTTGAGAGAGATTCATAAAATAGAATTCAATTGAATACACAAAGACGCAATCATCTCTCCCTTGAGTGAATCCACAATCCGTCACTTTTATCGTCAAGTAACGATTTAAATTTTAATGTGAATTTTTATTGTAAGAATTAATCTTACTGAATTGTTTTTAATTTAATTTTCAAATTTAGTTATCAAATGTTTAGGGCTAGTTTTAATATCCTATTAGTATTGGAATCAACTTATATAGTTGGTTGCAATTTACTGGACAGGAAAAAGTAAACGCAAATTGAACAAATGTCTCGATGAAAATAAAAATCATTGAGATAAGTTTGGAATGCAACATTACCATCACTAAAAATTAGTATAATTTTTAGTAAAATTAAGATCTTGAACTAAA
>CAKNWU010148767.1:2394-14578 GCA_932072015.1 Andricus quercustozae | reverse complement strand
AAAAAATATTTCCCGCGTAGGCGCAACAGGGTATTTTTTTGAAAGTTTTAAAGTTCGGCTTTTGGTGAAAATTCGAATTTTACTATTGTAGCCTCTACGCATCACTGAGTAGAACGAAAAAATTCCTGTAAAGAGCGTTTACACCTCGGTTCTCAAACGCGCAGGGGATACTAACGTATACTGCGCGCATGTGCACGATTTAAAACAGAGCAACGTGGTTGCGTTTAATCTAATAGAAAGTTCGTTATTGTCGTGCAATTATGTAAAACTATTGTTGAATTAAGAAGTGGATGCAACGTGTGTGAGCAGTAGTGAACAGCAAGCAAAACACTCCAACGAGGTATTACCGCGAATTTCGTAAAGACATTTGGGAGCAGACTGCCAGAGGAAAAGAAGAAGGTCGCTACTTCCTACTCATCAACTCGCCTTCAAGGACGAAAGAAGGTTCTGAAACGGAAGAGGGTAGGAAAGGCCGAGAAGAAGACGTGTGACGACCTGGATGCAGGAGGACTTCAAAAAGTAGCAGTGCGAAATTCAAACAGTTTTTCAGTACTGGATTGCCGCAAATCTCAGCCCACGGTTTTCCGAAGTTTTCCCAAGAAAAAGGGTTTTAGCTTCGGTTTTCCCACCGGCAAATGGGAAATACAAAGTCCCATTGAGCGAATGCCTGAGAATCGCAGGGGCGAAACGAGCCAAGGAAGCAGACTAGCAGGAGGGGAAGCAGAGCAGTTTTCGTGGAAGCAGAGCAGATCCTGAGGATCAAAATCGTTTTGACCGTATAAATACATGTGTTGGTTGTTTAGCTTTCTAAAATATTTCATCTGTTGGTAAGTCACACACAATTATGCATGCGTATTTTTCTTGAATATTTCGGACCGCCTCGAAATTTTGGGCTAATTTAGGTTGAATTATCAGAAATTATACTCTTCTCCTTTGTCTCTTTTCGGTTGTTCCATAAAATTACTATAGTTTCATTTAAATAAAAAGTGTTCTTATTAAAAGATTTGTGAATTTAATCAATAAATTTCTTATTTTTGAATATATAACTGATTATTCATTATTAAAAACAAAATCCACTCTAAAATAAATTATAGGGCATATTTTAATCATGCGAATTTTCTACCCTCATTCAACTGTTTGAAGGGTCTTGCGAGCGACTTTGAAAGGAAATTCACAAGTGAAGAGGAACGATTTTTCTTTCTTCTTAATAAATTAAATTCAAGTAAATTTAATTTTGTTTGCATTTTATTTTCTATTAACAGATCTTGCTTATCCAAAAAACATTACATTTTCCCTTTTTTAAAATTTTTACCTTTTTGTCCATTTCCCTATTAAATAGAAAACTCTCATTAATATTATGAGAAATTGAATGCTAATCGGGTTTATAATTTACTCGTACCCCTTTTTCTTGAACTTAAGTAAACTAGGAAAAGTAATAACGAAAGTGAGTAACTCTAGGAAGAAGAACGGTTTGATAGAGAAAGAAGTGGAGATTAATCCTGTGGCCCTTCCTGTAATCGTCGAAGAGCCTAATTTGCAAGGTGTTATTTCCGTCAGGCCCACACATGATTCTCAGACAGGTTCCTCTAACTCTTTAAGCATTCCGAGTTTTAACGAGGAGACTTCTAGACAATCTTCGTGGCCTAGGCCTGAACCCTTAGAAATGCACCTTCCTCGATTTCCAGTAATTCCACGAGGCAATGAAGCGATAGATAATGCGCGGTTCTCATCAAACAACCTCCCATTTGTTAATTTACAAATAGCGTTAAAGCTTTTGCCGCAAAATTTTAACGGTTACACTATGCCAGTTAAAACCTTCATAAGAGATTGTAAATATGCCCGAGACTGTACCGCGCCAGCTCAAAGGCCCTTACTTTTGCATGCGATTCATGTGAGAATTGTTGGTAATGCCGACGCACTTTTGCAAAATACGGAACTTCCCGATATAGACGAATTTTGGTCTGATTTAAAATCTGCGTTTTCTTACAGGCAATGCTTTCCAATGTAGCCCAGAGACAAACCGAGTATGTCCTCGAATACGGCGTACGCGTAGGTGGCAATTTAAATAGCACCCTTGAGGCATTAGATGAAGAGTACCCTCGTAATATTTTGTCCTGTATACCATGCATCACACAGCAGTCAGTTGTGCTAAGTTTTATTTTCGGCCTTAAAGACGCAATAGAAATTAGAGTCACACCGAAAAATCCAAAGAGCTTACAGGAAGCTATCAATATCGCAATTACCGTGGAATGGGAAGTCGAGCACCACCCGCTCGCACACGAAAATTGATCTTACTTCCTGTAGCACGAAACTCCCAAAAAGAAGGCATGATTCACATTTAAGTCGCTGATGCAATTACGCAGAATGTACGCAAAAATCAAAATAGTAAATTGCCCAGTAAACGCGATAATATTATTTGGAGTGACAGACAATTATATTGGAACCCAAGCATTCGGACTCACGGGAGTCCAGATTAATAATGTGATGAGGGAAGTACATGAGAACGCTGAATCCGGCCTATTGGTAAGGGATGTTTTAAAGACATTAGAACCTTCATCAACAGGTGTGAAACCTGTCAACTGACGAAATCGGACCAATCGGGCCCGAAAGGTTTAATGGGCCATCGTCTAGTTCAAGAGCCGTGGGCCGTAATTGCCACGAACGAGATGGGCCCATTTACCAAGAGTAAAAAAGTTCATGAATATCTGGTAGTATACCAGGACCTTTTGACCAAATGGATGGAGGTAGCCCCCCTAAGAAAGGCAAATGCTGCCGACATAAGACACCTTCGAGGGCTTAATAATCAGTAGATGGGGAACACCGGAAGTACTTCATTCAGAGCGGGGCACAGAGTATGCCAATAATGTGTTGGACAAGGTGGATACGGAATATGGGATCCACCGTTTTTCAGCCCGGTATACCACGCCCACACAAATCCCGTTGAAAGGACTAATCGAGTCTTTAAGACTATGATAGTAGCATTCATAGAGCAGGATCACCGGAAATGGGACGTGCACCTTAAAGAATTTATGTTCACGTACCGACACTGAGGGTTGGCAAACTGGGATGTCAAGGCTCACTCACATAAGAGATTTAATTACTAAACATCAAGATCAGGCATTTCTATCACAATCCAAATATTATAAACGTGGTCGCAGAGCTGCTACATTCAAAGTAGGAGATCTGGTAAAGAAGCCGGCATACTTTTATTTTCGTAAGATTCAGTATCACGTTTCTAAATTGTTCAAACACGTGGACCATGACCAACCTGAGGATGAGGAACTTACGTCGGAGTAGGCGGCAGCCTTGGACCGGGAACTTCTCGAGATTCATGAATCCGATGGGGAAGGGGAACCGGTCGCACAAGGGGAACCGGAGGACGAAATGGTTTGGGCCGCGATACCTACTCGTAAACGCCCGAATAATCAGGACGTTGATGAGGGCCCGAGGTGTAAGAGACTTCGGAACCGCTCATATTCCTACGGAGGATAAATCAATTAAGAATATAGTAGCATTTAAGGGTTGATAGGATATAATTCTCGGGACTTGTTCATCAATAGTTAGCCTAGTTTAATAAGACTAATGAAGAATTTTTGGTTTAGTTAGTATAAGGAATTTGAATTTCAGATGTTCCTGACGAAGGGTTTCCGGGACGAGCTGGTTGGCTGGCGACTAGATGATGTCCGTGCGATCATCAGGATGAAAAGAGGGTGGCTCTTCCTCAATCGCGTGAGGGTGTACGCCACCCTCGCAGACCGCGAACCGAAGAGCAGAGGATGCGGTACTTGACGAATTATACTCGCGGGGTGTTATTAAGCCCCGCTTAAGCCTCCACTTACCCGTAATGAGGCGTTGCTGGCAGTGGCACGGAGGGAACTGGAGTCTCCCCCGGCAGCGCTCACATTTATGGAGAGGGTAAGGAGGAGGTTGAGGGAAGACCCTACGTTCAAAAGGGCACCCACCCCCCTGTACTGGAGCACGACCTTGGCCAAGCCATGCGTCAAGTGCGGCTCGGTGGAACATAACTTTAACGCCTGCCCGCAGCTCCAACAACAGTAGGTTAGGGGCGTGATTAGGAGAGTCGTCGGTAGAGGTGTTTTGAATCGAGCAGTTTTAACCCCCGATTACAATTAATTTTTTTTTGTAATCCATTGCTATATTTTCTGTCGGTTGAGGCGTGTTAAGTGTAAGCCACTAGGGTGACTTGACTTCAGAAATAAAACTCGATGCCTTTAGTTTAAACCACAATAAATGATCAATTCATTCATTTACTAGACCTGTCCCTTAGATCACCTAGTCAACCGAATTCAGCACGTAAGTCTTTACTCATTAATATCAGCCATTTAAGTAAGTAGTTCAAGTCCCATATAAGGGTGAACTACTTTAGAATCCTAGCCATTCGGGACTTGTCTGGTCGCAGCGTTAAGTTACAAGACAAAACTCGAGTAGCAGAACCAGTTAGGAAGATTTAGACCATGGAGAGTCTGGATATCGGCGGGTGCACTTGAGGGCGAGGTGAAATGACACCACTAATTCAATTACCATTTAATCACGACTAGGCAGTCGTGACCCACTTACATACACTTCACGAATACAACACTTTCGCCTTCTCTCTCTCACATACACTGGGGGGAAGAAGGACACTCAGTTAAAATGTGGTATCGCTTGAGCGGTGCCACGCACTCTTGTCATGTGGAAACGTCAACACGATAGCAGCCGGTATTCAAGCTCGCACCACATAGACTGAAGTGTACTTTGTGAGTGTTTGCGTCGCGCCTGCGGCGCACCGTGAGGAAGTAGCTCGCCATAGACTACAAACTATGCGATAGCACGGACTAGGGAAAATGTCGAGTTACCGGAGGATGCTGCTATGAACTCGCCTTCACAGGCGTCTACTGCAGCATGGTACCGTTTCGTGTATACGGACCTTGGTGTTACGCGTTAAAGCGATACTCTGCGGCGTCGACTCGTCTCGTCCACTCTGTATTCGACCATTCATAGTGCTACCTCTTACGTTGTTCAGCTCCGAGAAACAATTATGGAAAATTTACTGAGCTGGTTGCTTGGGCATGCATCCTTTTAAGTCTGTTCTGAAGTCGGTGATGTGAATCACTTTTTGAATCTGAATTCTGAAGGACGAGGAAGAGTACTCTGTGGGCCTGACGCCTTGAATTATTTTTATTGAGCAAATTTTACAAAGGTCAAAGTTATGTGTCCTCATTCTCGCCTTTTTTACGCAATAAGAGAGTGCATTGAGACAACTTTTAATGACATAAAATGATAAATTTTGAACTAGTGTGAGGAAGAATTGAGTATTCGATCGTCCAGGAAGGAAGTCATCTTCAGTGACCTTTTGTGTCAGCATTGGGCTGCCATGCTGGAACATCGTTCATAGACACTTCACATAGTTAGGAGGAATATAAATTACGAATTTAAGGAAAAGAGAAGTTATATAATTAGCTGGTTTTATTAAAAATTAAAGTGTTGTTGGAATTGAATGTCATTTACCAACGATAGTTAGTTCGAAGCTAATTCTTTAAACAAGAACTTATTAATCCTGTAATGGGTAATATATTTTGAACAACTTTAGTTTGGGACCTTTTGTTCGTTTGCGGTTGCAATGTTGTAAACGAGCTGGCGCCCTTCAGGCATAATAAAATATCAACGTAACTGGAATTAATTGGCCAATAAACCAATAAGTCAGAATAGTTATTGAAATCAAGTGGCCAAGAAACTAAAAAATTCAATAGTCAACCTAATTAAAGAATAAAAAGAAAACTTGGTTATATTATGTAGGTAGGAGAAGGACAATAGATAATAAAGTTGACCTTCTTATATGATAAAGTTAACACTCCTATATAAACAGACTACAATTCCTGGGATAATCAGGTTTAACCTACAGGATCGTCGACTAATCGTAAACTAATGTGAGATTCGCATCCAGCTTACCCAAATACATAAATATATCATACTCTGACCTGTATCCAGACGATTTCAATATCAAATGTTATTTAAAACCTAACAAAGCTGATTTTTTAGGGAATTTTTTATTTCTAGAGGAAATACCAAAAGTGCTTGGTGAATAATAATATTTTATTCGTAGGTAGCGCACCAAAATATATGAAGATATCATGATTAACCTGTTTTCAGGCGACCTTAATACCATGGCTTGTTTTATACTAGAAAAAGTTGATTTTCTAGAAAATTTTTCGCGTTTAGGGGGAAACTTTGACGCGCTGGGGGAAAAAATATCAGATTCGCATTCAGCGCACTAAAATACATAAAGATATCATGCTGTTATATGTTTCCAGATAATTTTAATACCAAGCATTTCACAATGAAAATGAAAAACAAAAAGACAGATTATAGACCCTAAATTATAAAATTTTAAAATTATCAAATTGGTTGGCCCAACTTCATAGGCTAAATCATAACATCAATATGATGGAATTGCGTAAATAAATTCCTTATTAGTTATGCAATGTTAAAAGATAACGTAAAACAAGATCATAAGATGATACCTTGAAATGCTTTGCCTCGCAAATAAATCTGCCGCCGTTTATAAAGCTGTAGATCTATGTTGCACAAATTGTCAATAATGCTCAAGTACTGCAAACAAAGTTTCGGTATAATAGTTGAATTCTCTTCGTTTCTGTCACAATTCGGAACGAAAAAAACTCCACTATTTTAATTTCGGCAAATTTTGTACTCACTAATCAATAATTTTTTGTTGCCATGAAAAAGCAATTTTATTTGAGTCTCCTAATATTTTTTGCAGTTTTATCGCAAGGAATTTCGGTTTTATTACACGACAATAATGGTAAGAAAAATTAGCTTGTTTTCTTATTATAATCCATTTCCTTTACGTCCTATTCTCTCTCATAGGTTAGAATCACATGGGGGTCATTTATTATTACACTAAAGTCCCGCTTTACCCACCTTGGCGGGGGTACCCTCAATGGCCTTGCAGGTCAATCGGGACTGTCTAAACCGTAAATAATCAGGGTCGTATAAACTATTTCTGTTGAAGTTTTGTCCCAAAAAATAGATTCTTTGTATTTTTGCCACTTTGGTTTCATAATATCATAGTAAACGTGAAAATGTTTGTGCTCGAAAATCAAACTTTATTAAAGTACTGATTTATAAGTAAGTAAGTACATATAACAGGGTGGCCATTTGATTCGAAGAAAAAAAGTCCCGGTCATTTCCCGGTTTTTCTCGGTTCGCAAACATTTTTCACTGTCAATAAAATTAAAAAATTAAACTCTGAAGGTAAACATTTTGCTGTTTGAAGGAATAAAAAATAAACCACAAGTTGAAGCACTCAAGGTGAAACTCTTGATTTTTAAAGTTTTTAAATTGAAGTTTAAGGTTTTGTTTTCAAAAATGTTGTATTCGAATTATCAATAATTTACACGTAGAAAATGGAAGGTAGTAACACTTTCCAATTGAACAATTTTAAATCAAATGCAGATGAACTGCAAAATTTAGAATTGAACGATAAGTGTTTTTTTTATTAAAAGTGTTCAACCGTGAAACGCTTTCAATTTTTAATTTTTCATGTCATTAAGACTGCATTTTAAATCGCCGAGGCTACTGCCTGCTTTTTTTCATATAACCCTGCGCTGTTGCGGAGTTGTTCCGCTGGCTACGCAGCGCCTCTCTCTCTCTCTCGCCCCCTTGTAATACCTTGTCAGATCTATCGGGAACGGGTAAAGCCGGACTGGATTGTAAATTCATTCTGTTCAAAAAATTGGAAATATATTTAAAAAAATGAAAAATTTGGGTCAAGCTTCTGAACAGTGCCTATCTCGAATTTTGTTCAAACCATGTAAATTAAGGAGGTACACTATTTATCTCAAGTTGGAAAATGAGCATTGTTAAAAAAGATTTCTAAAATCAACAAAAATATTTCCATTTTTAATTGTAACTTATTTCTGCTTTATTTTGTTTATAGTCTCTCCCTTTTACGGGCTTAATAGTCTTTACATAACCACTTCGTGTATTCTTACAAACAAGCCTTATATACTATCTTACCACCTGTTTGCTACAAATTGTCTTAATTAATAATCTATATTCTGAGCGTGTGCGACCTTGTCCTGGGCTTCCGTTTCCCCTTACCATTATAAATCTCAAAATTGGAAACTATTCCGCAAGACTACTTCCTAATTCTCCTTGGGGAGTCATTTTTTGGCTTTTTTACCTATACAACTAAATTAACTAAACTTTTGTCGTAACTGATTATGAAATACAAATATCTTAGAAAGGTAAACTTGTTGCCTATAATCCACGAGATAACGACTAAACTTTGTTCCCTCCGAAAAGGAACAAACAGACGACAAATTTTTTATCTTTTACGCAGCTTTTCATCAATTTTTTTCTTGAAGACAGGATTTGTTGAGACGTTCGAGCCTTCGGCTAACTTCACAGAAGAATACCAAGAAAGTAATGAATGTAAAACTTGGACCAATCTCGGGAAACAAAGTATAGATGCAGGACTCTCCAAGGAAGAGAAAGCTCAGGAAATGGAAAACTTCTGTCTCACTCTCACAGCTGAGCGACGAGTTGTAGTGGTGGTTAGCGTAACATCAGTTCCGCGATTCAAAATCCTGAAATTTCTGCTCCCTGGAGAAGCCTGGTATAGAGTATATGGGTGTCAAAAAAGTCTGGAAACACCTAAATAACTGTCCAGATGAAATATTATTCAAATGGCTCAAGGTCATTCTTGGAGTAATTTAACCTTAACCTTGACTTTGACCAGGACCTTCACCAGGATATTTGAAAAAAATGCATGCCAGTCGACTCGTCCTGCTGTACATAATTTGACCAAGCCATGATCTTCCCAGGTCCAATTTTCGATTGCTCAAGGTCTTATATGGACGTAAAATTTTCCGTTCTCTCAGTTCCCGGGATCAAAAATAGGGGTTCCCATTTGACCTTGAAATGACCGTGAAGTTCATGGTCAAGATCAAAATAAAGGTCACCATTGAAAAGGACACCCTAATAGAGCCGAGATTATTCATTAGTATCAATTATTTCTATATCTTAAATCTATATATCCTTAGATACAGTTTTCAGCTTACTGCAAAAAACAATTTTTCGATTCCATCTGCATCCTATGTCAATTGCCATTTTTTCCAAACTCTACACAGGGTTTGTCCGAAATGAGTACTAATTAAATCGGAATATATCCCAGTGGATGAAGAAAGAAATCTTACAAAAAATTTAATTTGAAAGCTGCCCTACTGATATGGAATTTGAATGAATTTCAGAAATATCAATTCATTTGGTATTTTCCCGTAGCATGTTATGCGAAGTTCCAAATTCTTCCTAAAAAATTATTCAAAAAAGGCGGCGGAATCAATTTTAACTGATTTGTTGTATGCAAAGAGGCCGTGCATGTATTACGCAAAGACTTTTGGATGGGAGTGGGAGATTAGGGACCCCGAGGCGGCCAAACCAAGCGCCTACATACTGGCCAAGGGAGTTAACGCTGTCCCGCTGCTTGAACTATGTTCGAAAGATCTGATGGTGATAGCGACGGATCTCAAAGAAATTGGAAGGCTATTTCTGGGATCGGCTTATTTTCCTTATGACAGCAATACCAACCCATCAGTGGAGGTATGTACACTTCTGGAATATTGCAAGGTAAGGGGTATTCCTCTTCTGCTGGGATGCGATGCTAATTCCCACCATACTTTGTGGGGCAGCACACTGGAATACCTAATCACCACTGATTTAGATATTCTCAAAACGGGGAACACCCCGACGTTCCGTAACTTGGTAAAGGTGGAAGTCATTGACCAATAATTTTAGAGATAATATCAAGAGGTTGAGAGTTTCAGATGAGCTCACTCTCTCCGATCACTTACAGATAGAGTTCGTGTTGGAATCTATTGTACCCGCTGGCCCCAAATGGTTCAGAAATCCAAGAAGAACGGACTGGGTTCAGTTTTTCATGAGATGGCAGCCCAAATTTTTACGGAATGTGAGACTCGAAGAGCTTCGCATGAAAACCAGAGAGAGGTTCACTCGTGTCAGTACTGGCAAAACGAATCAGCTATGGACCTCATTCACAGCGATGAGGGATGAATACAGGGGTACAATACGTAAGTTAAAGCTAGAGAGCTGGACTAACTTTTGCACAGATATCGAGAAGGCAGCGGAGGCCTGCGGCCAACTGGGCCCGAAACGGCGGCTAGCCAACGAGATTTTCACCCCTGACAGGTTCAGGTGGGCCCTGAAGTCCTTCAGTCCTTACAAGTTTCCTGGCCCAGATGGCATATATCCAGTCCCGTCGGTATGGAGGGGTACGAGAGTAGTCTTTATTCCGAAAGCAGGTAGGATCGGTTATACCTTACCCAAGGATTTCTGTCCCATCAGCCCAAAATCTTTCCTACTAAAGACAGTGAAAAGACTTATGGATAGATATATCCGCTATAAGGTCTTGTCAAGGAGGCCACTTCACAAAGAGCAACACGCCTATAGGACTGGTCACTCGACGGAGGCGGCCCTAAGCAGAGCAGTAAACCTAATTGAAAGACAACTGAAGGAGAAGGGCTTCGCGATTGGAAGCTTTATGGACATCGAAGGAGCCTTTAATAACACCTCTGGAGAGGTGATCAGGGCGGCCATGATCACAGATGGTGTGCCTACTACAGTCGTGGAATGGACGTGCCACAGGTTGGCCAACAGGAATCTAACTACGACAAAGGGTGATACAACTTTATGTGGAACCGTTGACTCGGGATGTCCGCAGGGAGGAGTTTTATCGCCCTTGCTGTGGTGCTTAGTAGTGGACCAACTGCTTCATCTACTCTCGAGTCGGGGCCACCACTTTGTGTGTCTGTAGGTCGTGTGGTTTATTGGAATTTTTCGGTATGTATTTTTAGGTTATTTAGGTTATTATTTATAATAATATTTATTGTGCAATGACGTACACTGTAAGTATTTAAGGCCTCTTGTTATTGAAAGAAATAGTTTATTCAGTCAGTCACTATATTATATTTATACATTTAAAACGTGGCGAATGTAATACGAAAAGTGATCTGACCTATAAATTAGTAGTAACTTATACTTGAATAATGTAGTATAATGATGATTGCACTGAAAAAATTCCACGAGAGCCCCCGAACTTGTGTATACGACCGTGGTTCACCATCATCAAGTCTCAAGTCTTGAGATAAAAAGGAGACGCCTGAGAATGCTTCTTCGATATCAAAATTTTGCGAAAAAAATAAATTGGCAAACGTTTGTCACCGTTCAGATGCAGGCGTCTGCTATACGTAGATTTTTTTCCCTCGGGAACTGAATATTTTTGCTCAAAATACTCATTTCCGCAGCAACAGGGGTTTGTATTCAAAAATTGTATTGATCCGAGGATCACGCAAAACCCTGGATATTTGGTAAGTATCTATAAAAAAAAATTCATGTCGAATCTAAACAATGCCCTTAACGTATGAGCTGTTCGAATATGAATATTTGTATACACAAATTGTTGAAAACATTAACAAATATGTTACAAGGGTCGATTTTTTTAACAGCACGTCACTAATAGGTAAATTTGAAATTGTTATCAGTGAACAAAGAATGTATTTCTGTAAATAAATTGCCGAAAAGTGCATTTGTTTCAATAAATTTGCTTACAACATTAACAAACATTAATATGTAGGAAGGATAAAGTTTCGTGGTGGAATATAACTATTAAATCCATTTAAAGTATAAAGTATAAAAATTAATTACAAAATTTTATGAATTGATTTCGTGTACTAGATACTACTACACTTATTTTCGTTGATGCCGAGTTTATTTCGATTGTTTCAGGAATGATAAGAAACAAAGTTTTAAAAATTGCTATGTTGCCGGCTTTAAATTGTTTTAGAACAAAGTTTTACGTATTACCCCACTGTGAAGTAGTCGAAATTCATTCGCATTGCGGTCGATGTATCGTGCGTTGATTTGTTTAAAGCTATTTAAATAGCTTTTTAATAGGTCGTGGGTGTGGTGAGCCCACACTTGTAGTTATTTACTACAAGAAACTATCCACCTAAAAAACACTGCCCGAATCGGGTAGTGTTACGCTTACCCCTAGAGGCTCGCCGAAAGGGAAATAGCTTAATGATATATATATATATATATATTTTGCTCGAGAATGGCTGCAAAGCGACTCTTATTAATTTAGAA
Organism: Andricus quercustozae; assembly: GCA_932072015.1. Classification (NCBI taxonomy): domain Eukaryota; kingdom Metazoa; phylum Arthropoda; class Insecta; order Hymenoptera; family Cynipidae; genus Andricus; species Andricus quercustozae. The sequence goes on along the minus strand of CAKNWU010148767.1, from coordinate 2,395 downwards.
T
>CAKNWU010148705.1:729-16122 GCA_932072015.1 Andricus quercustozae | reverse complement strand
AACTGCCAAAAATTTCGTCGCGAAGTACACAGGAGAGATTGGGATGGACTTTGGATTGGATAAATGTGCCAAAATTCATCTGAAGGACGGAAAGATTGTTGGCGTTCCCGGGGACCCTGAGCTTGTGGATATAGGTGTTATCAGACATCTTAACACTGGAGAGACCTATACATACCTGGGCGTGCCTCAAAGCCGCATTCAGGACGTAACATCAGTGAAGGAGTCTCTCCGAAGCAAATACAAGCATCTTCTACGACAGATTTGGTCTTCCAATCTGTCAGCGTTGAACAAGATATCTGCGACTAACATGCTTGCCGTCCCGGTTCTACTCTACTCGTTTGGGGTGGTTCAATGGACGAAGAACGAACTTAAGGCCCTTGATGTCACCACACGTAAGATCATGCATATGCATAAAAGCTTGCATATCAATTCGTCAGATCCGCGATTATACATTTCACGCCGTCAAGGTGGACGCGGACTTCTGAATCTCCAGTGTCTTCATAACCGAATTGTTCTGAGTACAGCTTATATTGTAGCCAATGGCAGAGATCCTCTCCTAAAAATGGTCAGGAACCACGAGATGATTGGGAAAGGAGCGTTCCTTTACAAAGCCGCGGAGCAAGCGGCCGAGACCCTTGGCCTGAATTTTAACATCAGAAGTGAGGAAAGTGCATTACTCCATCTAGATGCTTCACTTCTGAAAGCCGAAGTGAAGAAAGCAGAAGTTCAAAAATTCCATCAAGAGCTACTCCACAAGAAAATGCACGGAAATTTTCACAGAAATGTAGAAAAACAGTCCTTGTCGAAGGAGCAAACTTTTGCTTTCCTCAGATCATCAGGGCTTAATTCAGGTACAGAGGGTTTCATTTTCGCATGCCAGGACGGTGTCATTTCCACCTTAGCATACCGTGACCGCATTTTATGTCAAGAAGTTCCGAGCGATAGGTGCAGAGCATGTCATGCACACGCTGAGTACCTGGAACACATTCTATCGGGGTGTCCCACCCACGCAGGAACGACGTACATCTACAGACATAATGCAGCCCTAAGAGTCCTTTATTACCATCTTTGTCGCTCTACGGTGTTGGCCGCGACCCTGCCCTGCCGAACGCTCCAAGAGAAATAGAGTCAATTGTCCGAAATGAGAAGTGCCAAATTTTCTGGAACTACGATTTTCGGACAGCAGTCTCCGTTGCACACTCGAGGCCTGACATTGTTCTCCAAGATTTCGAGAAACGAACTATATTCGTGATCGAATTCTCGGCCCCGTCCGAATATAACATCACTTCCAAGGAGAAAGAAAAGGAGGAGAGGTATCAAGACCTTAAAAGGGAGCTGCGAAGACTGTACCCAAAATATTCGGTACAAGTAATTGTCCTTGTGATAGGTGCTCTCGGAGGTGCGAAACTATCACTGGTTCGTAACCTTAAAGCCATTCCCGCTGTCATCCTTGGGTCGCTTCGTGTGCTCAAAACACATGAGGGTTTCGCCGGCCTGTCGTTGTGATTTCGTCGTGTCCTGTGACCACTCATCTCACGGTTGTGAGACGTGGCCATGAATGTGATTTACCGCGGTCCTACTGGGAGCCGCTGCTATTTTTTAGATGGCAGTAGCTCCCAGTGAGACCCTGCGGTGGTTGTTAAACCCTATTTTTTATTTATTTATATATATATAAGTATGGGTGAAAAAAATGTAAGTGTGTCCATGCCATATAGAGGCAGGGGGAGTAAGAAAAAATAAATATGTGAATCTCTATGCCATGTATAGGCAGGAGAGTCGGAAACGTGTGCACATAAAATTTTTTTTTGATTCGCGAAAAAAACCCACCCCCACGTAATTCTCGATTCTCGTCAGACTCGAAGTTTTGAATTTATGCATCATATTAATCAAAATGTGAAAGAAGGCAGTCATTCAATTTTCATTCGAACCCTTATACCTAGAACCAAAAATATCTTTATTTTGTAAAGTATTTAAATAAATAAACTGGCTGAATTCTTTATAAAATGATTCGCATCGGCCTATACTTGATAAAAATTAAGTGATAATATACAATATTTGGATATTTTTGACTTTTTCTTAAAAATTGGGATGTTTTTCTTATTTTAGCCGATAGGATTCCAAACTCAACGGATTTTACATCTTTGGGGGCCCATGAACAAATCCCCGTTGTCCGTTTTCTTTGGAATTTTTGTCAAACCTGTCTGAGATTCAAGCCCACCGTATAGAACTGCTCGCAATATGAATGGACTGCACGTCAGGCCAAATACTACTCGCTTGTGTCGAAAAATTACAAGTTTCCCATCTACATACCAAAGAAACCGATTCGCGAAAAAAACCACCCCCTGCCTCCTGGGGGGTGGGGTAAATTTGTTTAAAGTCTCGAAAATAAAAAGTTTTTATTAGGGATATTGTTTTCATAGGATGCGTATCTTTTGACATATTTTGATGTCCCAAGTTAAAGAAAACACCCAGTATATCATGCTATGTAGAAGCAGAGGTATGTATTCGAAAATACGATGACCGTGGATTGCCACCGTTTTGCACGGACGGAGTAACACCTCGCGAAAAAGATGCACCTGCGGACATCAACGGTGGATGCTATTCTAGGGCTGCGCTGCGATCAAACTGATTTCCCCTTCCTAATTAAGGAGCCGGAATCGCGGCCGAGGAAGTTCACTAAGCATCTAATTATCGCAGAGACAACTTAGACGGTCCGTTGGTTTAGCCTACACTAGCTCGTTACGCGAATACTTCTTTTTGCTTTGTTTTGTCCGGGTACCGGGTCCGACGTAAACCCAAAAATGATTAAAACAGAATTGAAAAGTTAAATTAGACAAATCAACTTCGAGCGATTCGAAAGGGCCAGTTGATTAGTGTACTATTTTCTGTCGCGAGACTTTAATCTTAATAATCACGTCGAAATTATAATAACTATAAAGGTAGAATTTAAAAGAAAAATAACGATTTAAGTGGACAATCAAAATCAACTTCGAGCCACTCTAAGGGTTTGAGCAGTGTTGCGGAAGGAATAATCTAAAGACAAAACTAAAAATCTAAGAATTACAGGCCAATAACTTCTCTGAACACGCCGTATAAGATCTTCAAAGCTATCCTAAATGATAGGATTGTTCGAACAATCGGAACTGAGTGTCGAGAGATATATGAACAACGCGACTCAAAGAAAGGCGTAGCAGGGTGTTGGGAGAATCTTCTGACCGATAGATGCGTCTGCAAAGACGTAGCAATCCTACCAGCGCTGCCTATCGATGGCCTGGATTGACTATCGGAAAGCTTTTGATTCAACCTCCCATAGACTTATCATCTGTCTGTTGGAAAGCTTAAAGGTTAATCCACAAATAGTGAAGTGTATAGAGAGATTGATGCCTTTTGAAAAACCAAATTCACTATCTTATCTGGAAAACATCGTGTGACGACTAACAATATTAACTAGGGTGATCAGCACTGTTTGTCGACCCATTGTCGGTTGCTCTACGCGTTATATCGTTTTGAATTGTATCTACTCTGAGACGTTGCCCGGGATCCCAAAGTCACCGTTTAAGACACCTCACCCAGGTGCTATGCACGAATGATGTCACGCACGTTTCAGCGAGTTTAGACCCCCCCCCCTTGTCCTTGTAACGCACTTTTCCTATGCTTATATAGTTAAGTCACACTTAAAAAAAGACACCTCACTATCTCCTCAAGCCTAACATCATATGTGAACACCCCCTATGGGATTAGCAGTCAGTTTGAGTATCTTTTGTGAACTGTGACGTACGATCGAGAGGTATATGACTTCAAATTTTTTTGTACACCGATTGCATGATTATAAGTGATTGCAAGTGATTGCAAGTGAATGCAGTGAATTCAGTGAATTCAGGTGATTGCAAAAGAATGCAAGTAAATGCAGTGATTTCACGGTGAATTCCGAGTGATTGCAGTGATTGCACGATTAATTCCGAGAGTTCACAGAAAAAACAAAGTGTAAATCTAACGCTAATTTCAGGGCACCATTTCCCTGCAAAAAAAATTAGTCTTGGTAGTGTGAATGGTACCACTACACAAGGTATCGTTTCCCTCGGACTTGGGGTACAAAACGTCACCTGCAGTCAATTGTTTTTTTTTCAGATTTGGGGCAAAAACAATAGATGATAGTTTCGTATGGTACCAATACTTATTCTTACGTGCCATTGTCATGTAGTAGGTGTAATTTGATGCGTAATTATGTATTCTTGTCGTGCAGGTAGATTACTCACGGAGAAAAATGAGATTGAAGAGATCGATATTCAGTACACAAATTGTTTAATGATTACCAAATTTCAGGAATCGATGCAGAAGACACGGGAACGATTGTGAAACTACACACTAATCATTAAAAATTTGTATCTCTCTTGCATAGAACCTTATCTATTGATACTTTAAAGTTATTGTATACACTTCGTACGTTACCACCTACAATTTAAGTGCGTCAACCTTTGCACAAATGAAAAACTAAAGTCTCTCCTAAAAATTTAGTTTTCACAAAAAAGAATAGAAAGCATAAATTACTATATTTTCTAGCATCAATAGTGGAAATCTATTTATCGTATCTCAGTTGTCAGAAGGACGAAGTGTTAATCAACGTATAGTTTATAGTGTTCTATTGAGAACTCGACTGAGTTCGCAGCAGTCCAGTAACCATTCCTGGATGCACCACACTCAATAACGTTCGGGCAGCATCGAACCGAAGCTTGCTTGCATGATACCAAAGAACGTTTAGGGCCTCTTAGTTTAGCATCCAGAATACCAGATTGCAGAGAGAAGCTGATTGCTGCGTTGGAAACCCGGGTTCAATTCTCGGCAGCTACGTTTTCATCTAACTTGACTTTTTCTGATTCAGCAAATAAATATTCCTAATTTCATGTTTAAAACTTAGTAAATATATGTATGTATAATATATAATTAAACGCAAGTTTATAAAACGAAAAGTAACTATATCGACCCGTCAACAGCCACCGATCATTCTTTACTGTTGCGAGTATAGGAACGACTCCTATTCTGGAATGGACTCCGTACAGTGTGCTAGAGTAGTCAGACCGTAAACAAGCTGTAATCTCTTTAGTTGCCTAAGGTATACCTAAATACCGCGATTGTACTTGAATCAATAACCTAATTTCAAACTCGAATTTTTTTTACAACGCCAGTTCAGTAATGAATACCTCGACTACCAGCACTAAAGACCCAATTGTTCACTCCCAGTTTTCTCCGTGCTGTTCAAAATATTTTGTGTTGTTTCAGAAATGTTGATTGTAAATAATGGGAATGTGTGGGGGTAAAAAGTGCCAAGTAGCACTTTCTACCCCAGAGCTTATATGGCATTAGGCTATTTCACAATCAATAGCTGTAAAAAAAATTGATTATCGTCTGCCTGTTGTGAAGCTTATTCTGAAAGCATCCCATGCAAACAATGGATCCAGTGTCCCGTATGTAAAAACTAGGCTCATGAAAAGTGTGTTGTGAACTGGCAATCGAAAATTTTCGCCTGTATTAATTGCAAAGGTAACGATGAATAAGTGTCTAAGCATTTTAGTTGTCTAAACACTTATATTATTTTGTTTCTATGTACTGTGAGTTCCTTCTGTGCAATTTAAAATAAGAAATTTTGTTTTATTTATGCTGGTACTTTTAACCCCACCTCTATGAACTTTTCGCCCCACGTGTGCCGCAAGAAGTACCATTAGACAGCGTTCAGAAAAATATATATAACATAATACTAGATGGAACGCATACAAATTTATTATGATTATAGTTTGGAACTTTAATGTCTTACATATATTTTAAGGCAAAAACCTGGGCAATACCTAATTTCCTTTGGACACAGTGTTATGAAAAGTAAATTTTGGCACTTTTGACCCCGCCCTACCCTACATACACGTATTTATACGAGCATAGCCTCTGACGCAACAGACGAAACATAGGCATTTCAAGTTGTGATGTTCACAGTTGCCCAGGAACCATAAAATTTGGCGAAAAATTCTACTTTAGTTGGAATTTTGGGGTCGTTAAATTCGAATTTGAGGTCAAAAATTACAAATTCAAAATGGCGGATCCAATATGGCGAATATAATGTGCCATAGAAAAATGGCAAAATCTCCATATATTTTTCTGAAACTTGGTATAAGGGAGTTTTCGGGGTTGCTGATTTCGAATTTAACACCTAAAATTACAATTCTAAAGTAGAGGATCCAATATGGTACTCACATTATCAAAATTTTTGTCTATTTTTTATAATACGTGGTAGAAGGGGGGTTCTGGGGTCACTCATTTCGAATATAATATCAAAATGGCAAAACTGAAAATGGTGGATCCAATATGGCGGTGGTAATAAAGAAAAATTTTCTGGATTACGTAAAACTACTGCAAAACTGCTGTCGATGTTAAACACTCAGAGAAATATCCTCTTGTGGCAAGAGAATGTTTCTTAATGTCAATAGAATTTCCTCTTAAATTTAAGCTTAAGAGGATTTCCAGTTGTAGCAACAATTAATAATGGTTAAATTCACGAAACTATAGATTCTCGAGAATATTCCCTCAACATTTTGTATGCAGCAACCTTTAAAAACTCTTTGCATAATGTTAAAACTATCATAAAAGGGCATGTGAATGAATAATTTATATCCGAAAACTTTGAGGTAATCGAAAACAGTTAGATATTTATTCAAGACAAAGAAGTCACGAGTCTGCTTCAAAAAATATTAATTCGAACGTGACAATATTCCTAGTATCTGGACATTGTCATTTTAAAATTCCAAGCATACAAAAATAAAAAATGCGAAAAATAATACAAATGCGAACCTGACAATTATAGAATGTAGGTTTTTTGACAACCCGAACACTCCCGATCCTTATCTCTTTTTCCTTCTGACTTTCCTTATCCTTAGGAGATATTGTGTTTCCGTTCTTTTGTTAATTATCTTTTCGCGTAAAATCTTAGGTTCCTCTACGTTATCATTTGTAATTTCTAGGGGGTACACGGAGCGACCGCAGCAAGAGCTGCCACTGCTTTTGGCACGAGCGGTTAGTATCGAAATAAAATTTTTTGGAATGGCACGAGCACGAAGGAATAGTAAGGAATGGTATCACCCTATGTGTTTGTGAGCAGAGGTCGGATGAGCGACGTCCAAGAATTGGTTAATGTTTGCCACGAATGAAAACTTGGTCTCAGTATCGCGCACATGTGCAGAGCTGTTTTCACAGTCACGTGTTATACCCACTCCCCTATGTTATATTTTGACATCTCGATGCATACGTAGGTTATGTTCGTTTGTGTTTTTATTTTGTTGGGTGTATATCACGTTCCTGAATTAAAAACGAGAAGGAAAATGGCATCAAAAATACGAAAAGGATATAGAAAGTTTAAGTACTACAATAACATTATTATAATGATTTATGTATTATGTAAGTAAGGGATAAACTTAATTTCAATAAAGAAATGCAGCACAGAAATGTTCAAAACACAAGTTCAAAACTTCCAACGCGTGTTGACATCGTTGGCATGGCAACCGTCAGTGCGTATGTGCACGATCTTGATCCCAAGTTTTCAGCCGTGGCAAGCATTAAGGAATTCTTGGACGTTGTTCGTCTCACTACCCACTTACAGGGATACCACTCCTTACTATTCCTTCGTGGACACGAGCCACACTTGTCAACGCACTGACCGCTCGATAATTCACGCGAGCCTCGCTGATGGCAACAGCACCGCGAGCTCAGCAAGTGTTGCGTTTAGCGCGGCCTGTTCTTGGGATTGGCAATATTCCCTCGTGTTAATTTTCAATAACACGTAGTATCAAATAACTCTAACGTTTAGTAACAACCACGCTTGACGCTCGACTCATTCGCAGCATTACCAAATGCTGAAAGTACTGAGGAAAAAGTTTCATGATCAAATGTACTTTGCGGGCTTGCTAATTTGGGTAATCTTTTTAGACGATTCATACATAATGAAACAACAGTTAAAAAATGATAAAGAAAGCAGTAGGTTCAAACTTCCAAAATTAATTACTAGAATTTCTAAAATTAAACCTAAAAATTTTTGTTTAGATCATCGGATTTCTAAATTGAAACTATAATGATTATATTGATTTGATAATGAAAGCAATTATTCGGGGTGTATGACAATTATTATTTCTTCCACTGTAAGTAAATAACGTCTTTAATCTTTGACACATCTAGAGATTTGTTTTTCCATTACACATATTTTACAACTTTTTCTTGTTATACACGTTTATTGATAAGGATCAAACCGCTCGAATAAAGAAACACGACGTGCATGCAGGTTAGTTCTTATCGATCAGCTGATACCGCTCACAGTGTAGTTGGAAAAAAATGAAAGTTGTTCCTGAGAATGAGCCGAGAGACCAGCGCGGTTGACACTAAACGTTAGAGCTATTTGACACCACGCGCTATTGAAAATTAACACGAGAGATTGTTACCAATCCCAAGAACGGACCGGGCCAATCGCAACACTTACCAAGCTCGGGCACTTAATGAGCGGTCAGTGCGTTGACAACTATGGCTCGTGCTATGAAAAAACAATTTTTTTAACACTAACCTCTCGTGCCAGAGTTTGTCCGTGTAGATTCTCTGTATGTGTCGTCTAAATCGACTATCTTTAGTTTTTAATATAGCAACACGGACTACACCATCTCGACCAAGGATAAATTTTTCGATTCGCGCTAACGGCCAGTCAATACGTTTGTGATTATCTTCTCCGCCAAGAGCAACATCTCCTCCTTTGACTTTTCGTGATTCTTTAACATTACCGTTCGAGATTAACTGATTCAAATATTCAATCGTTCAATATTCAATTGTTGCTTACGCTGTAAACTAGCATTTAAATCTATTTGATTGAGGATTGATATCAGGAGTTTCCGTTTCCTTAATGTTGTGTGAAAACATCGCCGGAGTAAGAGCCATACAATCACTCGGTTCCTACGCAACGTAGGTTAGTGGTCGCGAATTATGCGTGAGCTGGAAATCGCACAGAACGGTGCACATTTCCTCATAAGTGACACATGCTTCAATGCCAATCAATGCGCTTCACAGAGCTGCATTTCGGAATTGTATCCCAATTCGAACAATCGGACGTATTATCGACGCCGACAAAATTCGTTCCATTATCACTGTAGACAATGGAGGGTTTTCCCCGACGTCCAATAAAGTGACGAAAACTATCTAAAAATGCTTTAGTGGGCATGGACGTTACCAGTTCCAGGTGGACGGCTCGATATATTGCGCAAGTGAACAAGCAGATCCAACCCTTTTTTTTCCCGCGTAAAAACACTGATCTAGCAAAATTAACCACAACTACTTCAAATACCGCTGCATCTTTCACTCGATGGACAGATAAAGGGGTTGGGTCCGCTTTCATTTTCTCAGCGTAGAATTTCTTACATACAATGCATTTCGATACAACAGATCGTACAGTATTTCGCATACATAGGATCCAAAACTTCTCTCGTAAATGACATATTAAAGTTTGTACGCCAGCATGAAACATACTTTCATGAGTTTCTCGGATCAGTAATTCAACAACTTTGTGTTGACCATCTAGCAATGTTGGACATACGAACGAGAAACTATCATTGCGTTCAACGATTTTACTTTTTAAACCTATTAGACCATCTGAATGTACAAAAGTTTGTAGCGAGGCTAATTTTGAATCTTTTTCGTTAGAAAACATTTGACCTTGTAAGCACTTCAAAAACTTTAGTTCGGCTGAAAAATCTCTTGACAAGTTAATCGATTACCAGTGTAGTTCTCAATTTTTAGTTTACAGTTCTTAAATCTCAGCATAATCGTAAAGAATCTTATCAACTTATCATAAGAAGAGAATTTTTCTAAATATTTTTAATCTGTTTTCTCATCTGCGTTTAACAATGAAACTTGAGCTGACAGTACAAAAGGACGTACCAAAGAACGTACTTTGGTACTTCCTTTTCGTACGTTCTTTGGTACGTCCTTTGGCACGTCTTTTGATACGTCCTTTGGTATGTTCTTTTATACGTCCTTTGGTACGTCATTTGGTACGTTCTTTTGTACGTCCCATCGTACGTCCTTTGGGACGTTGTTTCTGATGTAATTTCCTATTTGAAGAAAAGTGCTTAACGATTTTTTTATAGTTTAACGTTTAATTGATTGGTACAGAGATCGGGAAAACGTTTAGCCGAATATAATGAAAATATACCTTGTAAGCCCATTGGCTCTCTAATAACATATAACATATAGAATATATATGGGGCATAATTTCTCAAGTGTACCCACCTCGGAAATGAAAGTTGTCCGATCGGGACTAATCTTAAACTCCGTGGTGTTGCCCACGACTTGCCTTTGAAATTCCCTGCACTACCAGAAGGAGCTCAAATTTGCAGTTCATGTAGATACCAACACATCAACTCAGCGGGAATATCGTCCTTGAACTCTGGTGATATTGCAGAGCCTCCTGGTATAGATAAGGTAGATACTGAGGATCATAAAATGATATCTGGCGATGATAAAGATCAGATGCTATTGTATGACCTAACTCTTCAAGTTCCTGTCATTTAGGAGTGTGTGAAAACTGTCCAGGTACTGCAAACTTGAAAGATAACATCACAAAAGCTTTTGATGAACATTGTATTAATGAAGTGAGATTTTAAATTTGGATACAGGCCGACAGATGTAATGGATACTAACGAATTCCTAGATTATTTCTGTGAATGGCTTTTAAAATTAAAAACTCATCAGTTTATTTCAAAGGAGCAATATTTTTTCAAAAACCTGAAGGAAAATTTCTTGCCTGGGGAGTTATTAATTTGATTCGATTTCGCTGAGAATTACGCGTTCATAATTCAGAATGCAGCTCAATCATTCCACTGCAATAACGACCGAGCTACAATATTCATTGTGGTGATTTATTATAAAAAAGATGGAGAGCTCAAGCATAAAGTATCGCAATCATATATCATTACTTAGCTCATGACACGGTAACTGTTCACGAATATCAGAAGATAATAGTAGATTACTTGAAAACTCATTTCAGGCCACAGAAAATCCACTATTTCACTGATGGTGCAGGGCAGTTTTATGGTGTTATTGTTGTTCCCACGAACAGCTAGGTAAAGGGTTTGTCCGCTTTTGTAGAGCCCCGCATGCAAGGATAAGCCTGAATACTCTGAGAGGTCGCCGGTATCCCAGAGACACCGTTTAAGACACAAGTGCCATTCAGCTTTCGACACTGTTGTTACGCCTTCCCTTTGGGGTTATTCCTCAGGGACTATCCCTGGACAATAGTCCGCGACTGATTATTAATAATTGTAACCATATTCATCAGAAACCTTTGGTACAGTGATCCTCTATCCGCAACCCGAGGACGCGTTCGGTGGCTTTTTCATAGGCCCTTTGGTTCAATTCTAAAGGTCAGAAGTCCGTGTCCGCGTTGACGGCGTGAAATGTATAATCGCGGAACTGTCGAATTGATATGCAAGCTTTTATGCATATGCATGATCTTACGTGTGGTGACATTAAGGGCCTTAAGTTCCTTCTTCGTCCATTGAACCACCCCAAACGAGTACAGTAGAACCAGGACGGTAACCATCTGAGTCGCAGATACCTCGTTCAACGCCGACAGATTGGAAGACCAAATCTGTCGAAGAAGATATTTGTATCTGCTTCGGAAAGACTCCTTTACTGATGTTACGTCCTGAATGCAGCTTTAAAACACACCTAGGTATCTATAGGTATCTCCAGTGTTAAGATGTCTGATAATACTTATATCCACAAGCTCAGGGTCCTTGGGAACGCCAAACATCTTTCCTTTTTCAAATGAATTTTGGCACATTTATTCAATTCAAAGTCCATCCCAATCTCTCCTGTGTACTTCTTGACGATATTTATGGCGGTTTGAAGTTTGTTTTTACCAGAGGCATAGATCTTCAGGTCATTCATATAAAATGCGTGAGTGACCTTATGCTCGCGCTGGTTAGTGTCGCCACAGAGGTATTCAGAAGAATTTCGTAGTGCGAGAGATAGAGGCAGAAGTGTGATGCAAAAAGGCAAACGGCACATGGTATCGCCCTGAAAGATGCCCCTCTGGATGGTGACGTTGTTCGGTGTCACACGATAATTTCCAGGTGAGATAGTAAATCTTATTTTCCAAAGAGGCATCAATCTCTCTATGCATCTTACTATGCGTGGATGTACCTGCAAGCTTTCCAACAGACAGATGATAAGTCTATGAGAGGTTGAATCGAAAGCTTTCCCGTAGTAAATTCAGGCCATTGACAGGACGCGCCGATGGGCTGCAGTGTCTTTACAGACACACCTGCCAATTAGCAGGTTCTCTCGACAGCCTGCTACAACTTTTTTCGAGTCACGTTGTTCATACATCTCACGCCATACAGGCTCAATTCTCCGAAAAATCCTGTTGTTTAGGACAGCTATACAGATCTTATACAGTGTGTTCAAACAAGTTATTGACCTGTAATTCTCTGGGTTGGACAAGTTGCCTTTTTTCGATAGGAGTATAGTGCGTTCTAACACCAGCCACTGCGGAATGGCCGTCTTTGACTTTAAATATGAGGTGAATATGCGGGCCAAATGTTGGTGTGTAGAAGTAAACTTCTTCCACCAGAAGCTCTTGATACAATCTGGTCCAGCACCGGAAAAGTTCTTCGTTCCTCCAAGTGCTTTTTTCACCTCTTCGGCAGTGATTGATGGACATTCCTCCTCAGATTTTATGAGGTTGTCGCAAAACTCCTTGAAGCGGATGATATTGTCAGTATCTTCTTTCAACTTTAGTGTTTTCGGGATCTTGTACACCTCTCTCCAAAACGTGTCTACCTCGTTGGGCTTGGGTGTATTTTTGACAGAAACAGGGTGATTACTGAAGAGGCGAGATGGGTCAGCGAGAAACTGTTGTATTCTCTTCTCTATTCTATCCTCTTCTGTATTCTCCTCCTTGCGTCAGATAATCGCCGTATTTTGTCAACAATATGCTGCTTGATTGTCAGCAGCTTTGACTTGCTCAGTGTGTGATTCAAGATCGTCAGTTCTTGGGCGAACTTTCAAACCTTTTCCGTGAACGGTCTACCAGATGTTATGTAGTCAATCACACATTGAACACGGGACGCATTCTGTCTTGCCCATCCAATCTTCTTGTTCAGTTGATGCAAGAGTCTTTTGGTCTTTTGATCCATCGTCGGTTTGAGCCTTCGATTTGAATCAGCCAAACCTCTCGCAGCACCATAAACTGTGCAATTGATGGTCCAGAGGTCGCACTCTTGCGAGATTTCTCCAAGAAGAGAGGCATCCATTTCAGCCAGAGCTTGGAGCTTAGGAGGAACTTGCATGTTAATATATATAAAATAATGTAGATGGAAACACGACGACAAACCAGAAAAACGCCCACATTGAGTGGGCGAATCAACTCAAGGATGAATTGCTAGACTGCTACGATGCCAGCATTATCCCTGTTCACCGAGGCTTTATCGCGCGTATGCATACTCTTTGGTGCCAAAAACACCCAGAGCTTCAGCACGTTTCGATTCAATCCTTGCGAAATCAACGTGCCTACCTCTGGAAAAATAGATATGTACGCGAAGCGCTTCCCCAATCGCTGCTTGATCAATCTGCAGTCGAAGATGAGGAAGCGACATTAAGACCAACCGCGGAAAGTGGGCACCTTCTTAGAGATGATCACGATTTCAGGACAAGAAGGAACATTAACATGCAGGTTCCTCTTAAGCCCCAAGATCTGTCTGAAATGGATGCCTCCCTTCGTGGAGAAATCTCGCAAGAATCCGACCTCTGGACCATCAATTGCTCAGTTTATAGTGCTGCGAGAGATTTGACTGATTCAAATCGCAGGCTCAAACCGTCGATGGATCAAAAGACCAAAAGACGCTTACATCAACTGAACAAGAAGATTGGATGGGCAAGACAGAATGCGTCCCGTGTTGAATGTGTGATTGACTACATAGCATCTGGTAGACCGTTCACGGAAAAGGTTCGAAAGATCGCCCAAGAACTGAGGATCTTCAATCACACACTAAAAAAGTCAAAGCTGCTGACAATAAAGCAGCATATTGTTGACAAAATACGGCTGTTATTTGACGCAGGGAGAAGAATGCAGAAGAGGAAGAGATGGATCAGGGAGAATCAAATGTTTCTCGCTGACCAATCTCGACTGTAGAGTGATCACCCTGTTTCTGTCAAAAATCCACCCAAGCCCAACGAGGTAGAGACTTTTTGAAAAGAGATATACAAGATCCCGAAAACACTAAAGTTGAAAGAAGATACTGACAATATTATCCGCTTCAAGGAATTTTGCAACAACCTCATAAAATCTGAGGAGGAATGTCCATCAATCACTGCCGAAGAGGTGAAAAAAGCACTTAGAGGAACGAAGAACTTTTTCGGTGCTGGAACAGATTGTATCAAGAACTTCTGGTGGATTTAAAGTCAGAGACGCCCATTCCGCAGTGGCTGTTGTTAGGACGCACTATACTTCTACCGGCAAAAGGCAAATTGTCCAACCCAGAGAATTACAGGCCAATAACTTGTTTTAACACACTGTATAAGATCTTTACAGCTGTCCTAAACAAGAGGATTGTTCGGCGAATTGAGCCTGTGTGGCGTGAGCTGTACGAACAACGCGGCTCGAAAAAAGTTGTAGCAGGCTCTCGAGAGGACCTGCTAATTGACAGGTGTGTCTGCAAAGACGCTACAGCCCATCAACGCGTCCTGTAAATGGCCTGGATTGACTACCGGAAAGCTTTCTATTCAACCTCTCATAGACTTATCATCTGTCTGTTGGAAAGCTTGAAGTTGCATTCACACATAGTGAGATGCACAGAGAGATTGATGCCTCTTTGGAAAACTAGATTTACTATCTCATCAGGAAATTATCATGTGACAACAAACAACGTCACTTTCCAGAGGGGCGTCTTTCAGGGCGATACCATGAACCCTTTGCTTTTTTGCATCACACTTCTGCCTCTATCTCTGGCACTACGAAACTCTTCTGGATACATCTGTGGCTACACTTACCAACGTGAGCATAAGGTCACTCATGTATTTTATATGGATGACCTGAAGCTCTATGCCTCTGGTAAAGGCAAACTTCAAACCGCCATAAATATCGTCAAGAAGTACACAGGAGAGATTGGGATGGACTTTGGATTGGATAAATGTGCCAAAATTCATCTGAAGGACGGAAAGATTGTTGGCGTTCCCGGGGACCCTAAGCTTGTGGATATAAGTGTTATCAGACATCTTAACACTGGAGAGACCTATACATATCTGGGCGTGCCTCAAAGCCGCATTCAGGACGTAACATCAATGAAGGAGTCTCTCCGAAGCAAATACAAGCATCTT